>PVJA010004174.1:0-88821 GCA_004027025.1 Myocastor coypus | reverse complement strand
GGAAAGGGACAAAAACATAGTATTATGGCTTTTTTTGGAGCATAGGAAAAAGGTGAAATGGAAGGACCCAGGAAGATTGACCTTTCTAACAGAGTTTTAGGAACAGGATAACATCCTTGTTCTTATGCTGCAATTTTACCACAAACAAATAAGATGGAATGTTCTTTACAGAGGCTTATTCAAAATTAAAATGCTAACTCAACAAATACCTATTTATTGAGTACTACATGATCATAGCATAATGACAAAGGGTCAAGAGTTACTGGAAATAAATAAAATGTGCTGAGACATTTTCAGTTCTCAGTTGTCATTTAATACCCAGAAAAACCTTGAAGAGCTACTTCTGTTACTACTCGCATTTTGTGGTCAGGGGAGAAAATACCACATGCAAATATACTTATTTGCCAGAGTTACCAGGCAAGGATGGGACAGAGCTAACTTCCAGCAGTGGCTGATACATAAGTTAACTCCGGTCCTTATCTACCTTACTACATCTATCATTGAGCTAAGGACCCTGAAAAATCTAAGACATGCCTTCAAAAATGTTTACTGGGGAAAACAGAGGAAAGGAGAAATAAGTACAATATAGTCAATCAAGGGTTGCAAACCAGTGAAATGAAAGTATGCTGGTGATGATGATTTCAATGACATGGGGGACAGGCAGGTACAGTTTAACCAAGGATAAGGGCAAATACACAACTGTGGCCCAATAAGCTTTACCCTGGGCTTATTTAACTATGTATTTGTTAAAAAATATATTATCAGCATGTATTATGTGTCAGTGCAGTACAGACAAGGCCCATAATGTCACGAAGATTACTGGCTATCAGCAGAAGTCTTCTCTCTTTCTTGTCTCATCCCTCTTCCAGAGAAGTGAACTCTGGGGCTTTGCCATGAACTGCTTTGCCAGCTCCTTTTATTTTTATTTGGTACAGGATCTTGCTTAGTTGCCCAGGCTAGGCTTACACTTGCCAGGTCATTGTAGCCTGGCCATATCCTACAAGCTCATATAACAAAAAATGAGCTGCTGCTCTCTAGGCCCACCTGTGTAGATCAAAAACAGCCCACTCCTCTACCTGTGATGGTGGAAGGCCGTGCAGTGTACCCAGTGTACACAATGCCTTCAGCAAGAAGCTACAGAAATCCTGCAGAAGGGAAAACTAGGCAAAGATATAGCATGGTAGATTGTAAAAGTGTCAGGATCATAGAGATTTTGATTTCTGTATTGCTTGTTTTTGTGCATATTTTGAAGATACTTGAGCAATAATTGGTAAAAATCACAGTTCTAGTGTATTAAGACAGTGTTCAGATGACATTTGGCCAGAGTACTCAAGGAGGTTGGGACCCATTAGCCATACTGATGAGACCACTGTGGGAAATAAATGAGCCAGCAAAGCCAGTGAAGGCTACACAGCCTTCATGATGAGCTCAGGGAAAGCCAGCAAACCTCAGTTTAATAGAAAGACTGTGTGTACAGTATCCTTATCCAAGACAAGTGAAAGGTACTAGAACATTATCACCACTCTTTGGACTTCTGTGGCCAAAGTCTAACACCCCAAATCTAAGTTTCTTTCTTTGACACTACATTATAACCAGAAAACCATGTACTTCCACAGTTACACAAAAAATGGCCAGACAGAAAGACAGAAAAATATACTTGTGTCCATATATAACTTCAATTAGTTTGGTCTAGGCTAGCCCAGCCCAGCCCTCTCTGTAGCAGAATAAAGTGGGGTAGAATAAATGGTGATGATAAAGAAGGAAAAACAAATCAACCTAATATGGTCAGGGTTATAGGGGAACCTTAGTCCCTGGAGCCCCAGCCAGAATCTGCAAAAAGGGACATTAACACACCTGGGCTCTGATCTTTTAAGTGAATGTCACTGCACTCATGAAGTCCAACCAAACATACTGTAGTGAAATAAACCACATTTAGGGTACTCTTGTTCCCTCTAACAATAGAATTGAGAATGAAGATAAAAGATATAAGAAGTCACAAGCAAAAAACACACACAAACACACACGTGCACACACACACTTAGATACAAATACAAGGTTACCAATAAAAAAAAAAAAAACACTTAAAAATCTCTCATGTTTAGAGTACTTTATGTTCTTTGTTTAAGACATAAGAAATGAAAAACAAATATGGTACATCATAAGATGATAAAATTACTGAAAAAAATAAAATCTACCTTCATTTTTATTACTTTGTCCAACCATACAAATACGTGAAATCACCCAGCAAGAAACAACTTCTTAGACTCTTATTTGATGCAATGTTAACAAAGTATTATTTAACTATTCAATTGTCACTGTTTTTGTTTTTTGAGATAGAGTCTCACTATGCAGTCTAGGTTGGCCTTGAACTCATAGTGATCCTGGTCTGTGCCACTGTCATAGTTTGGGGTTTTTGCAAGGGGAGCAATATAATTGAAGTTACATTTCATGATATTCTTTTATAATGAATCACCCAAGGAATCATGCACAAAATGTGCAGAAATTGTCCACATACTAAAGACCAAAGAATTTAGGGCGTGAGGGCACGGGTCCTAATATCCTTCATGAGTCCAGCTGAAAACCTAGAGCTTATAACAATGCCTGCCACAAATCTAACTGAAGGCCAGGAGCTCATCACAATGTTGCGTAAAGACCTGTTTCACGGATATGTGCTAGAAAGGCCTGAAGGTCAGAGAGCTATGGTACCAGAATACAGGATCTGTAGTAGCAGGCTAAGCAATCTGAACTAGAGCCAGGAAGCAATGCCAGGTAAGAACCAGAGGTCCCTCAACAAGTATCGCAGCCGTCTTGGCAACAGTGAAATCCTGAGCAACTCCAAAGATGAACTCTCATCAGCAAAGCCAATGAGACAAGCTTCTTCAGGAGACTGAGCAGGGCACCATCCTCCCCTCTAGAGCCAGGAAGCAAGGCTCAAGATGAGGACAAGAGCTCCCCCAAAGTGAACCAGAGCCGTTTTCAGTGACAGTGAAGTCCCAAGCTCCTCCTCCAAGGAGAAGAGCCCAGTTTATCCGGAAAGCCAACATGTCAAGGTACCTCAGCAGAATAGCCCAGGCAACTTCTAAGAGCTCCCCAGCAGCTTCTGCAGCTTCCCTAACAACTTCTCTTCTTCTCCAGTTCTGCCTCTTATGCTTCCAGCAGCAATCTTCAGGTGGGACTGCCATGCCCAGCACCATGCTGGTTCAGTTCAGCAAGGTGTAACAAACTGATCACCACTTGGCAATCCACCATAGTGACCATGCCCAGATATTTGATTCTTTATTACAATAAAATCTAAAAAATCTCCATGTGCAAATTTTACTATTGATTTATATGTTTAAAAAATAGCCAGATGTGGTAGCATATGCTTGTAAGTGCTCAGAAGGCTGAGGCAGGAGGATCACTGTGAGTTTAATGCCAGTCTGAACTACAGAGAAATACCATATCTAAAGGAAAAAAAAAAAAATATATATATATATATATATATATATATATATATATATAAACTATATATATATAGTTTTAAAAGGTTGTGTTTTTATTCTTCCTGGATTTCAGCAACTACAAAGTGTCATGTTTTAGAACCATATTCAGAAATCTGATGACCACGAATTTATTAAGATATATGGGATTTTCATGATGGGATTTTATTTTTATTTTATTTCATTTAAGAGAAGGGTTTACAGGATGTTCAGGGTCTCACTACTAGATCAGATTCATAGTGATTCACCTGTTTACAGCATCCCAACTCCCAAGAGCTAGGATTACAGGCAGGTGCCACCATGCCCAGTCTCAATTGTTGTCTCAGCATGCTCTGGCAGCGAGGCTAGCACAGTAGGCCTGGGGATCAATCCCCTGGCCCCTGTGCCTGCTTGCAGGTGCTTTAATCTGCCAAGCTACTTGGCTGGCCCATCATCATGGGACTTTTATCTCTTATCACAAATTATATTTGCTGGGTTCTTATAATGAAATATCCATTTTGATCATTTGCTTTTACCCTCCTGTTACTATTATACTCAGATTGCTCTAAATATATACTAATCCACTGAAGCTATCTGTTAATGTCCAAGTATCTACGTTAATAATTTTTACTTAACAGTTGGACTTACTCAGCCAAATACTTTATTTAGGGTATCAAAGCCAACCAACTTCAATTAACTAAATTGTTACCAAAGGACCATTTTAGGGGGGAAGTAAAATTCTTCTTACAGGTTCAGGGTTAAAATGGGAACACTGAAGATAATTATGGGTCTCCAAGAGGGAAAACAAAGACAACATATTTTCTTATGAACATATGCCACACAGAGTATCAAAGATAATTATACTATGGTAACAGGAAGCCAGTTAAATATCTTAACCATGGAGAAACAACAAAAAATACAAAGGTATAATCTATATAATGGCACTTGAAATGACTACTAAAATCCTTGGTACAGAAAAATATTTAATGATTTCAGTATATTGTTAAATGAAAAAAACAGTAGGATCCAAATTTTAACATAAAATACATATGTATTTAGACAGAAGATGGAAATATTGGAAGCAGAGAGCAAATTTTAATAATCATTACACCTGAGTTAAGGAATTATAAGTGGTTTTATTTTATTCAGTGTGCTTTTCTGTATTCTGAAGCCTCTATAATGATAATGCATTACACTACAGAATTGAATTCTTTACAAAATAAAACATGACATAGGCAAATAATTCTGAAATTCATAGTTTGTAAAAATAAGAATTGGTGCTGAATAGAAATCAATTTAGGATCCCCAAAACAATGAATGATAAAGATGTTTTAGAGATTGATTTAAAAAAAAATAATGCCTTCTGTATAAAGCTCCTAAGCAATCAATGAGAATCTTTTAACTTCACAATACAAAGCTTATAAGAATGGAAAATAAACAATTTTAGGATGAGTTTTAAGTGCTGACTGAGCTTCATTTTAGAACAACTTTGGGAAAGACACGGACTGTTGAACACAGAAAATTTCTAAGTATCACCACCACCAATCCTGACCTACTCAACACTTGATAAGCACAGTGATGGAGATATGAAATGTGTTTAATTAAAGTCATTTGCCTTAAGTAAACAAAGCAAGGGTTTATCACTGACAATCATCTCTTGTCATCTCCAGTCTGAGCAGCCCTGATGCTCATAACAATACACCGCTGTAATCTTTGTTGATAGGAAATGGACACCAAGTCAGCCTTAACTTCCTGAGGTCAATGAGTTCTAACAACATGCTTCCCACAAAAATGTGTCAAGACTTAGGGACAGTACTGAGAGATTAAGTCTTTCAGAATTTACATTTCTATAGATTGAAAAGTTGGAAGGTACTGTTAAAAAGGCCCCAGTAGAAGCTCATTTCTATGCTCTTCTTGGTCTGATTCCTCAGCCTTCTGTGGTAATACCAAGTAGGTGACAGAGAGGAGACAAGATGTGATTTGACTGGTGACTATAAAGAACTTGGCCCCCTTTCTGAAGTCTTCCTATATTTGTTCAAATTTAACTTGCCTTATGATACTGATTTCTTTCATATTTAGAAGGTCTTACCCAATTCTAAAATACAGTTATATATAAAGTTTTTAAATAGGTTTTTTTTTTAAAGCAACACTTAACATTAGATTTAAACACACACTTTACTCACTGAATGTAAAGCCCTTCTTCCATGTATCTTAAAGTTTGTTTTGTTTAGTTTTTGTTTTGTTTTTGACACCTTACACAGGTCCAAATCATTTACAATTCTTATAGGTCTTTTCTTTTCCAGGGATTCCTCCTTTTGGATAAGCCATACTCTAGGTTTACCAAGAAGGGGCACAGGGAATGGCTTTTCAGCCATGACACAGTACTCCCCCAAAACCAAATATAACCAGCCTCCCTCTTCCTTTCCCACCCTCCACAGGGTACACTCATGATACCAAGTCATATTTATATCATAAGACTTGGGATGCTGCTCTGAAGAGAATAGATACACTACCTAGTGATGAATAAACGCCCAATGTGAGAACCTCATGAGTACAACTCTTAGACTAGTGTCCCCTAGGTAAATGGTGTACGCGAGGGTCACATGTGAGCAGTCCTTCTGTGAGATGAAGGTTTAGTTCATTCTCCTCTGTATTAACAAAACAAGAACAGTGCAAAGGATATAAACCTTAATTAAGGGACAATATTAAGGATTACCAATGAATACAGTTTTCTTTCTTTTCCTTTTGTGAAAAAACTGAATTCTTTATCCTCACTGCAACAATAGCTCCTAGAGTATCTCCTCCAGGAGCAGAGGTGCAAAGGTGTGCGGCCTAGAAGTTCTCATTGGAGATGACTGTACCAGAGTACAGAGTGTGCAGCCCATCAAACAGGTCAAGAGGACAGCATCTGAGGAAAAGTAGGAGCTAAATGAGAAGAAACTAAGGTCCTAAAGAAACTAGCCCGCCCAATGTCATTTTACTTCTTGTATATTTTCTGTGAAATGATACACTGGGAGCTCTATAAAGTCACAGGATTTGCTGACTGGGGGACTCAGGTTCTACCTGATGCACTGACTTTGACATGCACCTTTTCCAGGAACCTCTCCTCTCTCTCTATTCCATAATTGATTTTTTTTTTTCCTTTTGAAAATCTGTAGTTACAAACCTAAAATAGACTGGAATGATAATTTTGTTGGGGCCTGTTACTGAAATAATCTTTTAAAAACACTGTTTTCTTTCTCTTTATCTGCTTAAGAAAATTTCAGTAGCATTCAACTGACATGTACTAAAATTATAAACATAATGTTTTAAACAGTAAGTTGACACTGAGCAGCCAAGTGTTCAGTCAATGCTGTAGTAAGGACAGACCAGATCTGCCTCATGACACCCTCTGAGAACAGAACTCCCAAGCTCTGATTAAGTCACAGGCATCTTCAACATGTCCAGGAACCAAAAAGAAAGTTAGGACAGTAAAAATTAAAACTGACGACATTTTTAAACAGAGGTATTTATATGTTTCCAAGCTAAGCAAAACCAGAACTAGCTGACCCCACCCTTGGCTTTGGATCTCAGGGAAAGCTCTGGGATTTCTCTTAGCATCACCTTGAGAATCCTAAACCAGAGTAACTACGTGTAACGTCCCTGAAATAGGTTTGACTGTTTTGGAACCTAATTTGCAAGTGAACCCTCCAGTACTGCCTTATGCTATGCGCTCACACTTTGGGGGCACTGTCGTCTGCACTGCTCCTTCTTGAACTGGATGCACTATAGGACCACACCATCTCCCTGGCTCTGCCGTCCTTCTCATCTCAGACATGGATACAGCAGCTCTGGAGAGGATCCTGGGAGTGTGCAGCAGGGAAATTTGCCCAGTTCTTCTACTGTGAAGTCAAGCAAAAGACTCCATGCCCTTTCATGTGGCTCATTTTTTCCCAAGAGTAGAACTCAAGTTTTTATTCATTTTTCTTCTCTATTTCATTTTATTTAGTTAGTTTGAAAATTTGCAGTAATCAGGATTGAAGCCAGGGCTTTTGCACAAAGGTATATTCCCTTTCCTTTTTAAAGATTTTCTGTCTTGAGAAATGGTGTTGCTAAATTACTAAGTTGTCCAAGATGAGCTGGAATTTGTAGGCATCCTGTCTCAGCCGCTCAGAGTACTGGGGTCACATTCTGTGCCACCATACTCAGTCCTAGCTCATCTCTCTATCCTGGGTCTCTCAGTGCACTATTTATAGTCATGGGCTCCTGGGTAGTCTGGGGAAGGGTGTTACAGTCTGGCCCATGACACTGTAAGCTCCAAAGAAGTACAAACGTTAAGTCTCTGCTTTGCTTACCACATCCCTACCCTGACACCCCAGAGAGTGAGAGATACTATACAGAATAATTACAGTGGTGAATCTAACAAAGTAATTATAACAAAGAAAAGAAAGAAATGAAAGTAACAGCAGCAGTACTCATCTAGGTACTACATTCTAGGAACTATTACAAAATGACATAAGTATTGTTTTCTTATTAATCACCACGAACTTTGTTGTAAGAACTATTCTCATGGTGATTTTATAAGTGAAGACACAGGGACAAACAGATTTGGTAAACTGTCCAAGGCCAAGCAGTTAAATTCCAGGCAGCCGAGCCTGAGGTTTTATTTTTCATATCAACTAGATTATACATATAATGTCAGGTCTGGAAGAGAGGTCACTTAGCTACCTGTCTTGACAAAAACGTCCACAACATCTCTTTCTCCGAAGACAGCCACCACCTTTATTGCTTATATGGAAGGGCCACAAAGCATACAATACTGTGCTGAGCACATATGACTGTCAAGGTTATTAATTCCATTTTGAAGATCAAACAAATGAGGCCAGTCAACTTGCCTAAGGTCCTATGGCCAGAGAAACGGCCTGAGTGAGGAATCAAGTAGTCTCTGAATATCTGCAGAGATTTTTCTGGTCCTGTCCGTAGCACATTATTTAGGTCCATCTCATACATCAGAGCCACACAGCACATTTATGTGACTCCAACTATGACAGAGACAATTGAAGTGGTGAGCAAATTAAATTTAAGAAGTAAAATCTAGTGGGTGCCATCCCTCCTGGTTCAAGTGCAAAAATTCCTGGGAACAGTGGGAAAGGATGAGCTCCACATACCTCTGAGAAGGCAGCAGTTCACCGCTCTGCTCAGACTTTACCAATACCTTAGTGAATTTTCAGATTGAATACTGGTTATACAAATATGTTGTTTTGGAGTTGGCGAAATAGCTAACCGTCTAAAGTGCCTGCTTAGGCACACTTAAACAACCACAAGGACCGCAGTTGGATCCTGGGCAGCACAGGCTGCATCAGCCCCACCCCCAGGGCAGGCCGATCCAGCTATAACCTAAATAAATAAATAAAGTTAAAAAAGTTTATAAAATATATGTTGTTGTATGTTTTAAGCTTCACCTTCATATAAATTTGACTCCACTGTGTGGGTGGCAACTGTGAAACAGAATTTTACAGGGAGTACAAGCCCAAGTGAGAATCAGTTACAGCCTGGCTCTTCACTGGCCTCCTACAAAAGACAGAGATGAACACATGGTACCATCTTACAGGGGGAAGAAACAGCTCTAATGTCTCATTTTGCTCCTGAGCACAGGAAGGAAAAGCTAAGCATGTAAATAAGAGGTGACAAGATGATCTGTCTAGCAGAAAGTTGGATGCAGTTTCTCCAGAAAAGCCTACAAGAGGAGTACAGTCACAAATACCCATCAAGGTAAAGAAATACTTGCTTATTAAAAAAAAAAAAAATGATGTTTGCATTTCTTCCACTTACTAAAGGAAAACTTGGCAAAGACTTTATGTTCCATAGTGTATTGAATGAATTTTCTTGACCCAAAATAAAAGTTGATTCAGTATCTCCATATATACTCTCTATTATCATGACATTTATCAGATACTAAGAGATCTGACCATTTCCCTTTTCCTAAATATCACAAAGAAACCAGATAACAAATGAAGGTTGTACTCTGTAACAAGACACAAAAGACTGAATCACAGCAAAACACTTACAAATCAAGAGGGAAGAAGCAAAGCACTGGAAGAGATTAAATGCGTGAACAATAATAGCAAAGAAATCTCTTGCGAAAAGAAGCAGTTGATGCTAACTTAATGGAGACAAAAATGAATTAGATCTACTTCAATGACTGAGTTCAAGACAAGCTAATTTTATGAAGTTTATAAAAAGTCACTTGAAAATTACACAATTCTGTTGTAGTCCACTGCCAGAGACATGGAAAATAGAAGCTCTCAGCTGATCAGAAAATACATTTACAAGTCCAACTGACAGTTAACTACAAGTGTATCTTTAGTTCTCATTTGGATAGAAAAGTACCTTGAGAACTGCCAAGGTCTGCTGTGTTTCAGCGAAAGATGCTGACACAGAAACAGATGAAAATATAAATGTTAAAATACAGAGAGGTGTTGGAGCATATGAGGAGGACAGAAATGTGTTGGAAAAGTTGAATCCCAAGCTGCTACATGGTGCAGCAAGAGCACAGGTGGGGCAAATTCCATTTGGCAAGCATGGGACTCACTAGTGTATTCTGCAGCCAGAGAAAGTGAGCTTTGATTGAAGTAGGGGAAAAATGAATTGGTTTATTAACCTTGGGAAGGGGCTGAGATGCTCCACCTTCATTCTCAAATCTGAGCAAGTCTGAGTCACCTAAGAGGTAACAAGATTCCAGGCAATGCTGCTGAGTCAGCCACACTTCTAAGAACCTAGGGGTCATGGGAGCTGATTCTGCTGACTTGTGAGGCCACTGCAGATCTCACATAGGCTTTCACAAGGTGTTTGGGAACACAGCCTCCTTGGCCACACTGTCTGTGATCCCAGGGGCAGATAGTCCTTCCCTGGGTTTGAGGAGGAACCCACTGGGTAACTCCTATAGAATCTGAGGGGTTTTTGATAGAAGGTTGGCCTTGGGGTGGAGAATGCCTCGGGGTGCAGGTTCAGAAAGATCTTAAATTTGATATCCTCGCCAAGATGATAGGAAGTGGAAAAAGTACCTAAAAAGAGTCAAAAGAAGGAGTCATGAGAAAGTGCAACAGGCAAAGGACAAAAGGACAGAATGACTATCACAGAACAGAATAAAGTTCCCTTTGGTATCAAGATATTTAATCAGATTCACTTTTAATACTGTCCCTTATAAGTACATTACATGTCTAGGATCACAGAGGTGGGCTTCTCGCATAATCTGTGACAAAAGATCAGTTTTCTAAAAATCCCCAAATAGTCACTGACTGCTGCTATTCTTATAAAATACAGCAATTATTTATTAAAAAATTTGATCTTCCATTAGTATAGCATGGTTACGGCAATTTATAATAAAAACCTCTAAATGCTTATCTTTAATTTCTGTACTTACCATAAACCTAAAGCCAACTACTTTCAGACAGTCCCTGTGTCATACACTGGCACTGGTCATTACCAGTTCCTCCAGGTATCAGTCACGTCTACTCAATTCATAAGAATATCAGTGAACAAATCTATTTTCCACAAAATCTGTGTTAGTAAAAGCAGGGCACTGGGCCAATTTGACTACAGAACAGAACTTGCCTACATGGCCAAAGACCAACGTTTCATGAACTTCTACATGGGTAAGAATTACTTGGTTTCCTGAGAAAACTCTTGGAACCTTCATAATTCTAGAGAATTCTGCATTTGTAAAGAAATTAGCATTATTCTCAAGAAGAGATTAACATGAGCTGTTCTACAGCTCCCATTTTGAACAGTAAGGCTCCAGAGATGATTCCTACAAACACAGACTCTAGTACACAGTCTTCATTGTGAAATTTACTTCAGTGAAGATCTTTACTTAGCTTTAAACAGACTGTAGAGAAGCTTATACCTACCTTCAACTATAAAAAGATGAATACAATAAATGTGAATGAATGAATACATAAATGAATGAAGATAGCTCTAGTAGCATTGATAACAGTAAATACTGAATGGCCTGATGCTTTCCTGGTTAGCCCAGACTTAACAGTTGGTGATCCAGAAATATTTGCTGACTGTTGGCTAACTGCAGCAATTCCAAGTAGGGTTGACTAGGATGCACATAGCCAATCTAGAATGGTGGTGGTTTTGTCCCTGGTTTGTTATTTCTGTTCCTAGTATTGCACACTGTTTGATAAATGGTACAGCTGTTATTGAGTGGTCCTCTTAAGGCTGTACCTGTACTGAAGAGTTAAATCACAATGATTCTTTAGTATTAGGTTTTTTTTAAGTGTTTCTTTCCTTTTATATTTTTTGCTAATGCTTCTTTTACTCTCCTCATCTGAATATAAAATGCCTCTTTTCTCTGGATTTGGCTGGCAAGAGTAGGATTTGAATGAACCATCTGGTGGGTTGGCTTAATAGAGAATCAGCTACTCTTCTAAAGCCTGATCATAAGATATGAAATATAGACAAATATCAAAAATCATCACATAATTACTGTCTTACTCTTCACTCATTGCTGGAACAAATACCTGACACCCAAAATGAAGGAAGTAAAGATTTATTTAGCTCACAGTTTGTGGAAGTTTCAGTCCATATTCGGCTGGCCCAAGGCTGAGTGGAACAGGGCAGATAACATCTAGTTCATGGTGACAGAACAGCAATAATCACAACAGAGGCAACCAACCAAACAGGGCAGCAGAGCACTAGCACTAGTCTGGCTCTGTGTCTCTCTTTGTATTACATTCAGGCTGCCCACCTCAGCCTATCCACGTTAGGCTACACCCATAATCCCGGAAGTACTCAGACCATAATTCCATTGGTATTAAAACACACAATTCCAGTGACTCATGAGTCAAGTCTCAATCTATAAAAGTCCCTCCCCATGGCTGCATGAAGCTTTGGGGGGGCAACTAAACATAAACCATAACAATTACAATTCAAAATGGGCATTTCTTCTACCTGGTACCCAAATTCCAACGTTCCTGGGTCATAGTGGCATACTGATTTTCTATGTCACTTAAATTTCTGAGAGAAATGTACTGCTTATGGTGAACAGGCAAGCAAAATCTAGAGCGTGTAGGGTTAAAGCTCCAGGAGGATTTTCTGCTTACTGGTTATGATCCTAAGGCCTCTGAGTATTTGAGCAGACACCTAAATGTTTGTTTAAAAACTCTATAGAGCTCTAATTGAAAAAAAAAAAAAAAAAAAAAAGGATATGTCAAGAATGCTTACAGATAACGATTAATGAAAGAACAGATAAGCTGGAGAAAAATAATTAACTTGGATTTGTGCCAGCGGGCCCTCGGGAATGCTAATATGTATGTTCGATGTGCTCCGTTTCATAAGACCTCAAAGGTAGGTAAAAGAGCATCCTCAGGAGAGGGTGTTGGATATGCAGATAAAATATCCAGGCATGTTCAGGAAAGTCCTCTAATTACAAGAGAGAGATGTCACCCAAATTAGGGGAAAGTTGCAGCACCAACTATTCAAATGGGGAAACATTTTTTATTTCTAAAAGCCTATTAATAAAGTAAGCCATAAGGTCATATTGCTTTGGAGATTTTCAATTTTAAAAAGTATTAAAATAAAGACTAGGAAAAGGAGGAGAGCTTCCAATGGGGAAAAACGTTAAACCAATGGTCTCACAGGTAGCAATCCTATAACGGTCACAAACTTTAAGTGTCATGTGAGTTATGCAATTTCAGTAAGGTCAACTCTCAGAGAGGTCTGCTTGATCAGATCTTTCAGACCTAGCAAACCTTTCACATTCTCAAGCCCTTTATCAAGTACAATGTTACTATTTAATACCAGGTATTAGCTATTTGTCCTACACTATTTGTTTACTCATTAGCTTTATGGCCTATTGTCTTCTAAAATAGCAGCCCCAAAACAAACAGACTGTTTTATTCATGGCTTTACTGTTAATGCTTAACAGGGTGGTCAGGATTTACAGACACTTCACAAAATCCCACTGGGCTGATGATTCTGAATGCTTCATTCAGTTTAGTCATTCTGCAGTTTGGCAGACTCCTCTTGATCCCCAATATGTTGGAGATCACTGCCACCCTAGTAAGGTCACTCTTCAGGTAGCTTGATCCTTGACCTCATGGATGGAACCAGATTTGACACCAATTTCTGCAACTGATGCCTTGTATTTGAGTCCCCCTAAAACTAAGCTGCAAGGGGCTATAGACTCCTTTTGCTAAATTTTATTTTATTTTTTTAGGCTACTTGTGAAGATAATTCCTTAAAGGCTGTTTGAGAGTTGTATCCCTATGCTATTGTCTCTTAGTACCTTACCTTCCAACATGGTTCTCGCAGATAAGGTCCCTTTATTATATCTACACTTCTTCCTGTATAACTATAATTTGTACATATTGCCTCTGCCTGGTAAATGGGACTTCCTTCATGGTAAAAACATCCTTCCTTTCCTGGCTTGCTTGACCTTGAGGAAAAAAGCTATTTCTACACTATGTTCCCTACCAGGTCGTCCCATCACATTGTAGTCTTGTCAGACGCACAGTACTAACTTGCAGTCTGGGAATGGAATTGGTTCAGCAGGACCACTTATGAGCTGATGGAGCCTTACTTTTTGGTTGAAAATACCCAGTTAGATGATTGTTGTAGCAATAAAAAAATCTGGACAATGAAAATTGTTCTGAAAAAAAAAATCTTAAAGAATTTACATATTTCTACCCATGCATATAGAGATAAAGCGACAAGAAAGTATACAAGAGTGTAATAAAGCAAAACATAACTGAGAGGGGAAAATTTCAAGAAAGAACTATGCCATAAGTTATTTTTAATGAATATAAAACAAGCTAAAAGTTTATTGAAAAAGCACTGAGAAGAATGTAGGAGGGGGCAAAGAACATAGTATTTTTGAGCAAATTAACAGGATTTGAAAAAACAAGAGAGTTATAAGCGATAATTAAGCCATGGGGATGGTAAATTGTAAATAACACTGAGAAAAGAAAAGTGGTAACTGGTACAAATAATAACTAAGGTGACATCTGATGAGGTTTACAGACATCAGACTGACACATTTTAGAAGTTCACATGCATGTTTTGTTGCCTTATAGAGATAAACATTTTGGTAAGAATGTAAAAGAAAATTATTTTTAGGAGAACGTTTGGTTAGAAAAAAAATCATCTGAGAATCCTATCAAGAGAGAGCATGGAAAAATAAAGATAAATTGCTTTGCCTATCTGCATCAAGTGTCACTCTTAACTCTCTCTTCATCCCAGTGAACTGAACTGATAACTATAAAATCAGAACAGGAATATTAGGCCATCGTAGGGCTTTGATCTAAATGTCCTCCGATGCTTCTCATATATTCACAGGTAGGTCTTTTGAAGGTAAATGGATCATCAGGGTTCTATACTCATAAGTGGACTAATCCCTCATGAATTCATAGTCCAGTACGCTGTTAGGAGGTAGGGCTCCCTTTGAAAGATTATGTCACTGGGGTATGCCTCACTTTGGCTCTTCTCTGTCTTTCCCTTTTAGGTTACCATAGGTAGAGCAGCCTCCTCCTCCAGGCCTTTCTATCCTGGTATTTCTGTCCTGGAGTCCTGATCATGAACGGAACCCTCTGAAACTGTGAGTTAAAATTAAACTATCTTCCCTAGGTTGTGGCTATCAGGTATTTTTCCACAGAGATGGGAAAAGCTAATAAAAACCACCTCTGAAATGCTAAGGTAGTTCAATATCTAGGCAACTCAGAGCAATGGTATTATACACTAATGAACAACTCATAAATCCCGAGGTAACTAAAACAAACTCAAATAAAGAAGCCATTGAGGGAAATGTATAAAAGATTCAGTAAGTATCTAGCTGTGCCCTTGATTACCCTGCTTTTCTGTTTTTATTGTTACTTAAATATTCTGCATGTAACACATACTTTTCATACTTGTTACTACTGCATTTGATTGTTAACTCACCTGGATTCTACTCTAAGAAATTTTCGCTGTGTTTTCTTTGAATAAGAAGGTACCCTTAAAATTGGTTGGTATTTAGTGTTGCAAATAACAGTGATGGTCAATTAGAACAACCAATAATAACACTGAGAATATGTATTATAATACCAAATCCTGAAAGAAAATCATAACTACATTATAATAGTGAATTTATTATGGGAGTAAAATCAGGAACTTTTTTATCTCATAATTTCAGAACTAGAACTCTATAAAAGACAACCACCTTCAAAAAAGATGTATATGATAAAGGAAAGGCATGGAAATTTATTTAAAAAATCATTTTAAATTCAAAAGTAAAAAGAAAAAAAAACAAGAACAACAACAACAACAAAAAAAAAAAAAACTAAGAGAAATAGCCTCAAAATTTATTCAATTGAAAGAATAAGAACAAACTGTCTAAAAGCATTATGAGTATATTTTTAGGGTCTCACAGTCAAAGCTTTCATTTTGACAACCAAATAAACATAAATCATGAATGGAAAAGATTTTTTCACTTTACATTGAGTCTCAGAGTTCTTCTTTTCATAAAAAAAGAAAGTGGAATCTCTGTACCATAACATCTCTGAAGCAGTACACGTACTTACCCACAATTCCATACCGATAATTCTCCTTATCCATAGTACACAGGATTCACAAACACTGAATTACTGAACACTGAGTCATAGCTCTTAGGTGAAATAAAGGGCCAAGTCGCTATGCCACAACTTATTTGTCAAATGATATGTCACAATTGAGTTCTGTGTGTGTTTCTATCTAAGCATACCTTAACATATGTTGTCTCACTGACATTGAACTCATGACCAACAGCAGTAGAACTTGTGACAGCACAACAACTCATTCCAGAACAAAGCTTGCCCAACACCTGTATTTTCTCTGAAACTACAAGGAATACTAGTCTACACTATAACACTACACTACTATGTCAACAATAAAATCACATATGTATTCACACAAAGACAAAAAATTCACACAAAGACATAAAGCACTAAAGAGATTGAAAAAGGAGATTTGTTTACTGTCAAAGAGCAAAACAAGAAGGTACGCAATTGTTTTACTGACTTCTGCTGGGACTGTGCATGTCTCAGTTACTTTTTACTCATTGCTAGGACAAATACCAGACACTCAAAAGAAGGAAGGAGGGGCTGGGGAGATAGCTCCGAGGCACAAGTGCCTGCTGGGCAAGTGCAAGGTCGTGAGTTCGAAACCTGGTCCCACCAAAAAAAAAAAAAAAAAAAAAAAGGAAGGAAAGGTTTATTTAGCTCACAGTTACTGGAGGTTTCAGTTGACAGAGGCAACTGAACAACCAGGGGAGCAGAGAGCAATAGCTCTATAGACTGCCACTCTGTCGCTCTTCATATTGCATTCAGGCCCTCTGCTTCAGCCCACACCCATAATCCCAGCTGTACTCAGACCAATAACCCTATCAGTACTAAAACACATAATCCCAGTGGATCATGAGTCAAGTAATTCCAGCAGTACTCAGACCTACAATCCCATCAGTACTAAAACACATAATCTCAGTGGATCATGAGTCAAGTCTCAAACTCTAGAAGTCCCCATCTCATGATTGCATGAGGCTTTGGCGGGACAACCAGACATAAATAAACCATAACAGCACACTAGATAGAATTTTTCACTACTATATGTATTTCTTTGAATGACCCCAACAGCGCTATGCAGTTATAAATAACTTCAGAAATTATAAATAAATTTTACCATGAAGGCAACTTTATAAATATGGAATCAGTGAATAATAAGGATCAATTATACTAAGAATATTAGCTGAAAAACATCATGTTATGTTGCAATAAAATTCTTTCAATATTTCCCAGAATATTCTTTGAAATTAACAAAGAATCTTATTACTATCTAGAGGAACATGCCATTTCAGATCACAATATTCCTTATGCTTCAAATCAGATTCAGAGAATCTAGAAAGAGTTAGGAAGAATACCATCTTTTATCTTGATATTTTAAAACAGTATGCTGGTTCATTAAAAAAATAAAGTCTTAAAAATTGCCTAAGTATCTAAATCAAAAAATAATGTTGATGAAGTGTCATAATACATGCTACATAACAGTATTTTAGTATTTATCATCTAATTATCAAACATTTGCATAAAAGGGCACAACGAAAAAAAAAGTAGATGTATATATCCTAGTCCTTTAAACCTGCACACCTCCAGTATTAAAAATCATGTGAAAAGAAATCACATAACAATGAATTCTTGTTCAGAACTGGACCAAAGACATGAATAGGCAGATCACAAAGACAGCAGCAAAGATGCTGAATAAAAGAACAACAATACTTCTATAAAGAATAACAGTAATGATGGCCAATACAAATCATGGCAAATGGAAACTCTTCTTTTGGTAATAGCCTTCTACATTCCTTTTCTGTAATGATTAATTCCTCCCTAAACAATTCCCTGAATTACATGCACTGAGACAATTCAGAAGTAAGGGTGGAAACCTTAAAATCTCTTAATTCTTATCTTTCCAGAAACTTATGTAACGTGAGAAGTCTGAACTGCCTAAGTGAAAGGTGCTTTGCAGCAGTGTTACTCTGAAGTAAAAGTACCCAGAACTACAAGTAACAAAACAAAGTTAACTTGTACATCCACACAAACTACTGAGAGTGTTGCAGAGAACTACAGAAGGTGGGGGGGGGGGGGCTTAAAAATGAACAACAAACCATAATATTATCAGCTTTACAAGACTAGTTCTGTCAAAATTAGTATGTTTTCAGTTTTCAAAAGACACATACTTAATGTGATCTGCTTTTACATATTTTTCTAGCTTTCTATTCCCCTAATTTAATAATTATAGAAAAGAAGATACTGTTTATAAAATACTCTAAAACAAAGAAAAATCACTATTTGGCAAGTCACTAAATCAAGCCAATTTCCCAGACAAGCCCATATGGATATGTTGTTCATTTCAGAACAAGACAATCTTTTCTAATTCCTAATTCCCTGGCAGTGAGTGAGATATGACACAGTTATCATCACTCTCCTGGATCTAGAAGGGCTCATACCAATACAACTAATCTCAGGGAAGAGTAGAATATCAGAGACTTTTGAAGTCATTCATGTGTCTGAAACAAGTTTCAGGGTATCTGATTGCAGTAGGTTCTAGCCTTACTCTTCTGAATCCATAAGATTCAGAATTGTTGACATTATTCCAGGTCATTATTTGATTGTCTTGGTAGAAAATACTCTATTTTCTAATGGTTGCATTCAACCACTTTTTTCTAAATGTAGTAACATTTTAAAACCCCAGAAACCTTAGCTTTTCTATTAATGATGTATGCCTACCCCATCTGACAGTGTAATTTGACTAGAGGGGCTATTTCTCTTACCAGTCTAGAAAGGCTTCCACATATGTGTTCCATAATCAATTAATGAGCAGGTGGGACTAATGCCGAAGCCTGTCAAATTCTTTAAATCATAAAATCAGGCCCACGAACATCTGAATTTTGAGGCAAAGTAGAGGACCAACCTTATTTTTGATTGTTTCTGTGTCAGCAAAGACCATGCAAATCGACTCACAGTATTCCATTAAAGATATTTTGAAAACACTACAGCTGTCAAAGTTTTGTAAAACATGAACCAAACGGCATGATTCAGCTATTATTAAGAAGCACTGACAAGTACCACGGGGACAAGAATGGGGAGGGGGGCAGGGAAAGCTCATGCTTCCTGGAAATTTTAATCAAGTGGACATTTGGAAAACAAATTCAAAATCAACACTTTCAAATTCACAGCAGTGAGGAAATCACTTTAGCAAATAAAGGGAAATAGGCAAGGCTGATAATTCTCCCGTTCTCTAGTTTACTCAGTATGGTGGTCCTAAATACGGGGCCATTCCTCCTGATCTAGCCATTCTCCACCCTGCATACATGGAGAAAAGCACCATAAGGTACCCTATGAATATGTGATTATAGGTGTCAGTTACAAATGAAAACATGCTCTGAAATAACAGAGGCTTTTCTAACTGCAAGGAGAGGACTAAAGAATGTGTCACAAATTCATAAACATATAATCAGTTTTAATCTCCTTAGACTATCACAATAACGAATGGCTGCCTAGACTTCTAATCTTTTTAATGCCATATGAAATTAAAATTTGATTTCAGCCAACCTCAGAAATTAAGACTGTGAGGTAGTCATTTCAGAAATGTTTCTGTTTTATAAAGTGTTTACACTGTATGTGAAAATAAACTCCTACATAAACTCTCTCATCCTAAAAAAGTAAAAAGTTATTTGCAGACAAATTATTTCAGAAAATACATACAGGATATAGTAAAATGAGTTCTGCGTTGTTAAAACAAATTAAAACAGATGCTGGACCTGAAGAACACTTGGCTATACAAAGCTAGTAAGTCCTCATCAGAGACCTAAGTTAGTCCAGTCCTTAATTTTAGCTATTTCTTCTAAATACCTATAGGAGCCACATAATTCATGGTTTCATAACTAGGAATTTCCATCAGGCTAGACAACACAAGGGAACTGCATGGCTGCCTGTCCAAGTATTTTCTTTGCTATATTTCAGCATTCATACTTGAAAAGCTTTCTCTTCACATTCCCTGACTGGAGTTGCAGAACTACTTCTGGTTGGTAGCTGCCTAATTCATGAATTGCTGTTTGCAATAATAAATAATAATAAAATATAGTAATAAATAATAAATAATACATAAACTTAAAAATGAGAAGGTATATTTTTTACTTTGAAATAGCTCCATATCACTGGTATAATATTTAAATATATTTAAACATACAATTAAAATATGAATTACAGAGCATATATGAATCCCTAAATATATTTATTAAGACAAAATACTTGCATAAACCCCATCATGTATATATGACTTGTGATTTTCCTTCTCTGGTCTCAAATTTTAAAGACTATAAAGCATGTATTATAATCTATAAGGGCTAGTCTCTTCTCCAATTTAAATCACATGACATTTTGTGATTCTTTCAAACTTGAATTTAATCCCACCATAATTAAATTGTATTTTCTTGGTCATCTGGTTGGGGAATAATTTTAAGAGAATCATATTTAACCATCCATCAATTTCAGAAAATTACATGCTATAACACTGAACATGAACCTGTCTGTGGAGGTACACTTAACTTAAATTTAAGTTTTAGAAATGATGAAGAATTAAGTACTTGAGGGCCAGGGATATAACTCAGTGGTATAAGTGCCTGCCTGGTAAGTGCAAGGTCCTGAATTAGATCCCCAGTACCAAAAAGAAAAAAGAAAATTAAATACTTGTTATTTTAGACTTAAGCAAATATAAAATGTCTATAAGCAGAAGAAATCAAGAATTGCTGTAAGTATGTGAAGAGATGGATACATTAGTTAGCTTGATTATAATAATCATTGCATAACACATATATACCTCTAAACATGATATACTCCATAAAAGGTGCAAAAAATAAGCACTAACGAAAGAAAACACAGGGGCCCAGCAGGATGGCTCCATGGTCTAAAGCGCCTGCTTGGGAAAGCTTGGGTGGCTTCAGGGACCATGGTTGGATCCCCGGCACCACATGCTGCGCCAGCCCTGCCCTCAGGGCGGGCTGAGCTGGCCATAAAAATGAGTGAATAAACAAAGGTTCTGAAACAAGAAAATAAATAAATAAGTAAATTTTTAAAAAAAGAAAGAAAACACAAACTAGTTTTCACTATGTGTTAAAATTGTTTGCTGTGGTGATGATGCTTTGGGGTGTAATTTTCATGTATCCTTTACCAGTGAGTCAATAGAAATTGAAAGGATATATCCAAATGACTAATTAATGTATGAATACATGAAATACATCCAACATCATCAGTTATGAAGGGAAAGTAGTGAAACACAACGAGATAATGCCACATGTTTACCAAGATGACAAAAATTTAACAGACTGACTGTCTGAGTTATTCTTGTTGCTGAGACAAAAACCTGACACTCAAAATTAGGGAAGGAAAAGTTTATTTAGCTTAGTTACTGGAGGTTTCAGTCCATACTCAGCTGGCTCCAAGGCACAGTGGTACATGGCAAAGAGCATCCATTCATGGCAGCAGCTAAGAGCTGAGAGCCAATGACGTGGCCGCAGCACAGGCAGATAGCTAGCCTCTGACATCTTAATTCCAATTACCTGCCCCAGGATAGGTGCAGCACCTACACCCACAGTATTCAATCACACTTCAGACACCATGCCTTCACTGCATGAGGCTTTGGGAGAACAACTAGACACAAACTACAACAATGATCCACACAAGAAGTGAAGTTATGTGAAAAGCAGAAAGCACAAATGAGTAAGCAATAGGATTCTAATTGTGTTAAGTTAAAAACAGGTAAAAATACATGTATACTGCTAGAAATTATGTCAGTAGCTGTCATTGGAAAGAAAGCAGAATAACGGAAAGATTTGTGGGGAATACAGAATGAGGCATTTAGGAAACTGATCTTGTTCTATTTCTTGAACTAGCTGAAGGTTACATTGGTATGTTCACTGATATGCTGTTCTGCATGTGGGTTATATGTAAGTTGCTTAAATTTTAAAAATGATAGTCATATAGAATTATTGCTCCTTTAAATGGCAAACTTATGCATATGAGATTTAAGTCATACAACTAAACAACCCACTGAGTTATATTATTGTCATTTATAAGTGAGTAGAAAGTGAGGCATATACAAAGTAAATAACATGTGCAGGGTCTTACAAGTGTAAGTGTTAAGGACAGGATTAAACCTATAGTTCAGGTCCAGAGCCCTAGTGAGAAACCTTTCACCTTTACACTAATTCTGGTGCACAGGTAGCATATTTCTTAATGGGCATCTAAAGGCATGAGTGTAAGTTGAATGCAAACCAGGAAGACTTGTCAAATCGACAGGGAACCTTCCCTAATGGTATTCATGCACTATTACTTTTCAAAATCAGGTCTCCAGAAAGCAATGAATTTGCTTTGCCTTTAGGTAGCAGAGTAGTGGGTAGTGGTGATATGCATGTCAACTGCCCTTTGTTTCTATTCATGTACACAAGATACTCCTGGTTTTTTTTTTTTTTTTTTTTTTGTACCAATTATGTATAACTCAGGAATTTGATGTTAAAAATTAAAAGAACAAGCCTAAGCATAATCTAAGAAAACCAGACTTGAAGATAAGATTGTATGTAGTTTTTCCTTTAAGTGTATTCAAATTCTTAATAGACTACTACAAAGCCCCACTTGTATCTCTTTCTTATTTTATGCCATTTTTTACTACCTCTGAGTTTAAGAATGTTAGTATTTATGATTCTGTAAATCAAAAGAAAGTAATTCAGATCTGTCCTACTACCAGCTGAACAAACTTATATTACCTTTCTCTCATATGAAGCCCAGCTGGAAATAGAACAATTATAAAACATTTAATGATATACTTCATGTGAATCCAGTTTAGTAAGTGAGCTCTCTTGAAAAGACACTCATTTTCAAGAGAGGAAGTTCATTTTATATATTACAAACAAATAAGATGAACACATTCATATTTAAGGATATTTGTGTTAAATTCAAATGAAAATCAGCATTTGGGCTTCATAAACATGCTAAAGAAATACAAATTTAAGCCCTTTTATTGACATAAATGGAAATATATGTCAGTAAGAAATATTATTCTTAAATGACTCTGTGTTTATAACTGGATCAATAGAATTATGCTTATGTATGACAAACAATTGGTTGTTAGTATCAGTTGATTTAAGTTTACCACTAACAGGTCTTTTATAATTTTAAGTTTCAGTATATTCAACCAATTTTTATCTCTAACAAGAAAATCAATACCTTTGAAATAATTAGCTCTGAGCTCTTGGGAATCTCTACCTCTGGGCAGGTAGACAGGGTTCTGCTTAATGTAATTACTGCCAGAACAACAAGCAGTTTCCTAGTGAAACCAAATCAACTCATCTATACTATTTTTTGATTCTGTGCTCTGAATTGCGTGAAACAATGCCAGCATTGAAAATACCCATTACATTTCCACGCTTTTTTAACTGGCTATAAAATTTCAAGATTTGGAAAATGCGCTGTGAGATGAGCTATGCATTCATTTTCCTAATATAGCATGAGAAAAATAACTCCCACATACCTTTATCTACCCAAATGACAGCCAATCTCAAAAAGTTTAAATACTCCAAGCACTTGAAAATATTCTAAAAGGTAAAGCCAAAATTTCTGAAATGGATGTTTAAAAAACAATAACAAAAATGGCTCTGCAATGAATCTTTATCCCACTGCAGCTTATTACTTTCACAAAATTAAAATTAAAGATCAACCACTAAGAAATAAAAAAAACAAAAAAAACCACTATGATTGTCCTGCTAGATTTAATCCCTTGAAGACTCTCTATTATTAGCACTGAGTATCAGCAGATACTAAAAGTCAATATTTTTATTACAGTCTCTTGTCCTCTGGGTATTCTGTGGGTCAAACAATCAGGGAAACCATGTGTCATGTTCATGGTACAGATTTCAATTAGTCTGGGAATCTCTGGGAGGAAAATGGTTCTTCCCCTAGAAAGTAGTAGGAAGGAAGTAGAATGAATTATTAAGTGATGTAGGAGCAGCTGAGAAGGCTTCCCCAGAATAGGTGAAATGTGCTCAGGTAAAGAAAAAGATATTCTGCAAGTACATTTTCTCATGGCTGAAAGTAAGTAGCTAATAATGTATTACCATTTACTTTGTACATCAGAAATAAAGGGGCATAAAGATAAGGTAAATCACTCTTAGTAAAAACTCTTAAGAAATACAAAAGCATATTATCAACATAGAACAAAATTTTATCCATGTGAAACACAACAGACTATTGTCAGGATATTATTAATGGATAGCTTCCAGATTGATTTCAGAGTATGTTTGAGAGTGGCGACTCTGCTATGACATACATTCATGAGTTGCTGGACAATAGTTCAGATTCCTCATGTCTTTAAATGCTTTAGTAACCAAGAAAAAAAATAGATACTCTAACATGACTCTCAAAGTTTAATATCAAATTACTAAGGCATATCTATTTCATAGATATGTTTAAAATTAAATGACAACCATGTACAGTTTGTACAAAAAAAACCTATACATAGTCTATACAAAAAACTCATTTAAACCTTGTTGTATTAGACAAATAAGTGGATTTGAAACAAAGCAAACTTGTATTTAAACTGATATTTAGTAAATGTGTTTAGTAAACTCACCAAATATTTCTGGAACACCTATGATAAACCTAAAATAAGTTTTGTTCAGCTGCATTTTAGTTAGGAAGAAAAGATATATATGAAACAAGAAGATAAATACAAAACTATACAGTTATTTACTACTTAGTGTATATGTTACAAACTATAACGGCAAAAACAAAAACTAAACAGCATACAGGAGCAGGTGAAGCCATTATTTCACTCATAAAATATAGGAAAAGGAGATCATAAAATCCTATAATTTTCCAGTTATGCCTTTGGTCTTTTTATGGAAGAAATATGAAGCTGAGTCCTCTTTAACTCAGTGGAGTCAGTGTATCCAAATTGTGTTTCATACCAACCAATGCTTCACTGTTTGACCTACTGTATCTTTTTTATTTCCTTCCACCTCGTAAGACTTTGTAAGCACAGTTTCTGAAATGAGATCTTAGTGGTTGCTTACAAGCCCTTCACCCAAGATGTACATTACATCACTGTATACTACAAGTTCAGACAGATGACAGGATTTCCACCTAGGGCTCCAAAGCACATATGTTAGAATATGCATTTTCACAGTCAGCTCTTAATGGTGAAGAATCAGAACACAGCTGATCTTTCTACATAAGGTGAGTTTACCTTAGGATCAGATGTGAGCAATTTGAAAGCTTGATACACTTGAGATTCCTTTACACCGCCTCCCAGGTCCAAGAAGTTGGCTGGCTTCCCACCACTTAGGAAAATGATATCACAAGTAGCCATGGCTAGGCCTGCACCATTCACTATGAAATGCAAATAGCACACAAGACAAGGTAAACTTAGTGATAAGAAAGGGTAAACAAATATTCCCCCGTCCCTGTATGACCAAAAGAGAGCTGTGCTATATTCTCAGGACAATTTTTGGCCTGTTTACAATTCAGTTCAACGAGGTAAGTGCATACTGCATACATTTTTATGACAGTCAAGAAGTGTGCATACAAAGAACACATATAAAAATTGGAAATGAGAAGGATTTTTTTGAGATGTCAAATCAATCTAAGAAGCAACAACAAAAAGACTTGAAAGAGTTAAACTAGCAATTCAGGCTGGTAGTAAACAGCAAGTTTTAGATTCTGGAAAGCCTAATTTTAAGAGAATTCAAAAGTAGAGGAAAAAAGCTGTGAGAATTTGCTAGGACTTTGAGAGACTTGAGTAAAAATATTTAAAATAGAAATATTTAAAAAAAATTGCTTGCTAAATGTATATATATATATATATATATATATATATATATATATATATATAAATACCTTTGAATGTGGCACACCTCTGAGAATGAACCACAGGATCCCCACTTCAATAGGAGGCTATATACTTTGTACTTTGTGCAATTCAACACATTTTTATGATGCTATCCACATAAACTCATAAATTACATTAAGCAATGATACCATTTTCCTGTCACTTTCTCTTTAATGTAAGAAATGTTGCTTAGCAGCCCAATTATGAAATTTATAATAAAAAAATGCCAACATCATTAGTGTTTCTTGAAAAATCAAATGAGGATACTTAACATTGAAATTTTCATTTTCTAGAGCTACGTTCTATTAAACAGTTGCACTTCTTTTACTTCTTATGCTTAAATGTACGGAATTACATACTTTAGCTTGGAAGGCCAAAAAAACCCAAAAAATCTTAACAAAGCAGAAATTCACTATGTAGAATACCTCTATTTTTTCTAACCCTTCAGTTTTTCAAACAAATTTATGAACTGATTAACTTAATTATGTCTGGCCCAACTAAAATTAAAACTGCTTATATAAGATCTTAAGGTAAGAAGAAATATGTTAGTCATAATTTCTGAAAATGCTACATGGTCAAATCATGCGCAGTCCAGCAGAGGCTATAAAGAATCCTAATTTAATTTTTCTCAACATGCCATTATATCTTTTTTGCTTTCCAAATGTCTACAGATATGGAGAGGACATTAGCTATCAGGATCAGAATAATGTGAGTGATTTGGTACATTATAGTTATTGCTCCAATACAAAGCAAGAGCTTTTGGTATCACTTGTAACTGGATGTCATTTTCTATTGTATTGAGCATCAAACCATTGGCCTAAGGTCTCTTCAGTTCTAAATATAACATACTATTGACTTAATGAGTAACAAATCTTTTAAACTTTTAATTCTATTAAGATGAAGGCCTGGTTTCTAGAGCAATGAATTGTTACCAGCAGACACAAAATCTCACACAATTAGGTTAGAAGCATATAAATCTCAGCACTATAAGCTATGGACAATAACTGAAATTGTATTGCCTCTACAGACACAATCTTTTCTCAGCTGAACAAGCCATTTTCAAGAAATTAGATGAGTATAATAGAACCAATTCTTATTAATAAACTGGCATAATGAAGAAACATTTTGTCATCTGAACTATAAACTCTGAAATATTAGTAGAATGAGTAAAGTTCACGACTTCTCCTTCATGTGAAAAAAAATTTTGTTTTAAACTCAAATTTCACAATAGTTCCTATCATATTAACACTGATTTGGGGAGTAAAGATTCTGAGGTTTACTATGCAAAGTTTACAATATTTTAAAGCTGTGGCGTAAATTTATGCACCACATACATTTGGAAATGTTTGGGAACTTGTTTTATTTTCAAAATTGGTGCCTGTTAGTAGAATCAAGAGGTCAGGAATGCTGCTAAATAGAAGGTCTGAGACAGCCTCCTGTAGTAAAAGATTATCCCACCTAAAATCTCAATAGTATCAGAATCTAGAAAATGCTTTCATCCACTGACCATTGATGAAAATGAACTCTGCATCGAAACTCTGGACTACTTTCTAAAATTGTTCAGCTACAAAGAATCTCATAAATGTATTTGCTACTATTAAACAGCATTTTAGTAATCCAGTATTGATAACTTCTGTAAAAACATTCTGAATATGAATACTTACCAAAGCAGGCAATATTCCCATCCAGTCCTATGTATTTTAGATCATATCTGGCAGCTTCGTTTTCAATGGGCTCATTCTCTGATTTGTCATCCATAGCAAATATCTCCTTTTGTCGGAATTCGGCATTGTCATCAAAGTTTATCTTGGCATCAAAACAGACAACTAAATAAAGCAAAAAAAACATACCTAATTATATCTTTTAGTTACATTCTTCAGGTTGCTTAGCACAAGGAAAAGGCCAGGTTTTATATTCTTTCCCATGCTATAGTAGGAGAAATTATTGGAGTTTTGACTTTTGAACATCAAGGTTATAGAGACAAATATAATGTAGTTCCTATTCTCAAGGAATTTATTCCAGTAAAGATTATGGTAATTTACATCTTTTGGCTTATATTCATAAGAACAGCATCAGAAGTTGTCATTAGCTACATTAAAAAGGTACAGATTTGTGATAACTGCATATGGCTTTGATTAGCTATTGTTACCATATACTTTCCTTTTGGTATTTAGCTGCTGATTACAGCTTTTCTCTTCTGTGTAAAGAGATATTAACACTAATCCTTTTGTCCTCTTCTGTCCTTCTGATACTGCAAAGTGAAATTTTATCAGTATCATCTTAATACTTCTCAAAAATACAGTTGAAAGAAGGCTGAGCTAGAATCCATTTCTTTTCAAATCCATAACTCATAACCTTTTATATTTAAAGCATTTTCAAAATAAAGCTTTAATATGCCTAAAGAATACAATGTGTTTTGCTATACGTATATTTTAGAACCATTACTATAGTGAGATAAATCAATTTTATCTGCCTTTATTTCTCTTCCTGTCCTTTTTCCTCCTTTTACTTTTTCTCTTTTTCATCCTCCCTCCTTGTACATTTGAAATCTAGCCTTTCAGCATTCTTTTATTCTTTTCATGATAGAGGGAAATGAACTCAGGACCTTTCATTTGCCAGGCAGGCACTGTGCCACTGAGCTATATTCCCAGCTCAGCATTCACTGATTCTGTAAGCTGGTGTAAATAATAATAATAATAATAATAATAATAATAATAATAATAATAACAACATAACTAGTTTGTCCTTGGGCTTTGGGTTCTTCCTATCTGAACATCAAGAATAATAATCCTTAGCTTACTAATTTGCCGGATTAAGGATTTGCCAAAATTAGAGCCAAAATTTCAATTTGTACAGATCTATCTTACGATTTCTTTGATTCAAGATATAAAACACTAAAGATCAAGAATGGCTGATTTAGTGCTAAGGTACCAGGCAACTCCCACTATCATACCCAGTCTTGCTTCTGGTGAGATTCTTCACATTTACTAGAAGAGCCTCAGATCAGCAAAATTAGGTCCACAATACGGATGGATAACAGTGCACAATCCTGAATTTAAAAGAGCTCTTCTATTAATTATTATAACTGTCCTACTAACCTGTTTTGAAATTGCTTCATTGCTACTTTGTTTTTTTATTAAAATGAATAAAACAAAAAAGGGGAGCTCTTCTACAGGATAAATGGGAAATGACTGTTTATTTCCTGTTATTTCTAGCAAGAAGGAAACTGCTTATGTGGGTATCTGTGTTCCAGCCCAACTTACTGTCTCCCTTAAAATAGAAACTGGTGCTCTATCATGCCAAACCATTGTGATATTCTTTAACTTGGGATACTGATAGGTAGGCATTTTGACCGAGACTTAATAAGGCTGTTGCTTCAGTATTGCTGATAGGCACCAAATTCTATGAACAGAACAATAATATTGGATTAACAGTTCACTCAAAGATAATGTTTATAATAACGCTACTTCTGCTTGCTTCCTAGAAAAAAAAAGGAAGTATCTTTGCATTATGGCAACCTACCTAGGTAGAGTGTTCTCTATAGTCTTTTCATATGAAAAGAATCCAATATTTTGCTGCACATCTGCATAGAACTACATACAACATTTAAGAAGATTTGGAATACATATCAATCCGAACCACAAATTACTTTTAAATACTCACTGACTGGCAAGAGAGAATCTTGTATGTATGTTAATATTAGCTTGAGCCTTTAATCTTGCTACAAGATGCCCAACCGTTCTGCCCACAGTGTGAATACATGGAGTGAATAAGTAATTACTTTCCAGAATATTGAAATCATAATGATGGAATCCTACAATTAGCAAAGGCATTGGGCAATGTCTGCTGCTTGCTACAATGGCATTTTCTCAGTGGTTAATGACCAGTATAATAATCAATAGAAAATCAACTCCATTCTTGGCTTTCCACTAGGTTTATAAATACATTCTAATTAATTTGTTAGTAATTTTAGCTCCTCCATTACTCACTGGCAAGAGCTCTTGTAACTGACACTTTTAAAATGAATGGGCAAAGGCTATCAAATTGACTTTCTAAGTGAAGAGTTTCAAATAAAAGAATTCTTGGTCAAGATCAATAAACCAGTAAATCAAAATTGTTCCAAGTTAATCTTTCCCCTTACAAAGACTACAGTTTCCTGCTGCTTGAGAGAAAGGATAATTAGTGGATAAATATGCAAAGTTCAGAAAGCAGTCTCTACTAAGTGCTTGCGAAGCTCAATCTTCAAAAGACACTTCTATAAGCCGTACATGCCCAAACCAAATATTACTTCACTATTTGGTGACCGTCTTGAGACAACGCAACAGTTAACCTAGACCTTCAGGTAGGTGACAATGGGATAAAAGGGATGTGTATCTGCAATGGTTCCTTGTCTATTCTTCTCTCTATAAGACAACTGAAGATATAGGCCAATGTATGCAGCCCCAAAGGCTTTGGCAAGATAGCAATACTGCATTAAAGTGAAGCTAAGGAAGAAGACTTAGAAGTTAATAAAAGTGGTCCAAAACCAAAGCACCATTTTCAAGACTCCAATTTCTTTTTGCAGGGAAGAAAAAAAAGCACTGTAAAGGCATTTAAAGCACTTTTAAATGACTATTTATTATAATTGCTTTATATTTTAGTCTGTGATATTTAATTTATGATAAACATCTATTTCATTGTTTAACTTTTAGGATAAAGATCCTAAAATTTGATTTTTCCTGAGAAACAGAAGTACTAGATCACTCTTTTATTCTCATATCTGGTCTTCAATTATGATTTCTCACATACAACTCCAAATCCCTTGACATTTCTTGGGAGATGGGAGAATCTTTTGTTGTTCTGATGAGATGAATCTTCGTGGGCTCCTAACTGAAACCTGGCCAGCTGACACACAAAGTTATAGTCAAAAACTTAGGACCAGGTACTGTCAGAGGCAGATAAGGTGTGGAGAATGAGTGAATGGTGAATCATTTCTGTGACAAAGCCTCCCTCACAATCCCTAAACCACAGGTTCAAAAAGCTTCTAGGATGCTAAACCCAAGAAGGCACTGGAAGGCTGACTGCCTAAAGAGGCACAGAATCCCATCACATGCTCTCATATAGCTCCTATGGCCATCTGTTCCATAGTAAGTGAAGTGTTTCCCTCAGTTCTAACAAATTATAAAGGAGGTTTGGGTAACTCTTAATTTACAACTGATTGGTCAAAGTACCAGACTTAGGAGATTCTTGTAGGACTGAGCCCTCAACAAGTGGAATCCTACTCTAATTATAGGTAATGTAAGAACTGAATTTAAGGGCTGGGAAAATAGCTCAGTAGAATAAGCACTTGCCTGGCAAGAAGAAGGACCTGAGTTTAATTCCTGGTTCTACAAAAATAAATAAACAAACAAATAAAATAAACTATATATTATATATTCATATATATAATGTATATATATATATATATATATTATATATATATGTAACTGAATTTAAGGGCCAGTGAGATGGATGAGCAATCTAAAGTGCCTGCTTAGGAAAACTTAGGCAACCACAGGGACCTTGGTTCAATCCCAGTACCACATGCTGTGCCAGTGTCACCCTCAGGGCAGGCTGAGCAGGCCATAAAAAGAAAAAACAAAACAAAACAAAAAAAAAAAAAAACCTGAATTTAATCACAGGACACCTAAAAATTGAATCTGTGAGATCAAATTATTACAACTAGTCACAGAAGTGTGTTGAGAACATGCCATGAGGAAACTTTTTTTTCCCTATTACATGTAGATTAAGAAGGCTTTCTTGTCTTTTTGCTGTAATGCAGCATTGTCTAAACACTTTTGCTTCAATTGATTTGACCACTTAATATGGGTTCTGGCATCAAAACATTTGGTTATAAATTATAGCTCTTACACTTCCTAGCCAGCTAGCCTGGTCATACTACCTCTCTTAAACCCAGTGACCTTGTCTATAAATTCGGGGTCATAATATTGTCTACAGTATGGTCTTGGTGAAGGACAGAGTGTGGGTAAAGCACGTAGCCTTGTGCAGAAGAACTCACTGGATATTGCTATTACCATCACTATCCTCCTGCTCACATACTCTTGTTTCATACTTAGGGCTGCCCATTGTCATAGCTCAGTCTGCAGAACGGTCTTCCTATCACTGAAAACTAGCTATGATTTCTCTCATTCCTTTAATAATTCACTAACACCATTCTCCAAACACATAAAAATTATGATGAGAATTTTAATGGTTGGTATTTTCAGAATTATAATTGAAAGAAAGGGAATTTTTGGCTAAAGAATGAGAAAAATAGGCCTCTGGTTACATCACATATCATATTTTTATAAGATCAGGGTGGCTAAAGATATTTTTCAAAATAAAATGTGAAAAAAAAATAAAAAAAGAAAAGAATACAGGAGAATCTGAGCTAAGGAGAGAAAGCACATCCCTCAGGCCAGCTCTGGCCTCTTCTTGTATTTACCATAAACTGAAATGTAGCCACATTCAGAGTTTACATGCCAGCTGTCTAATCTGATCAAGACAACCACAAGGGTGAGGATGCCAACACAGACTATCAGGGCAAGACCCTCAGAGTACTTACGAACTGGCCCTTGTCAAACCCTACAAAAAGTCACAGCTGTGACCACAGTTTTTATACCGTTTTAATCAACTGAAAGATAAAATAGTCAAAAGTAATACATGTTTTTATAGGAAAGGAGATACTCAGAAAAAGTTCATTCCTCCATCATGAAACCAAAAAGGTATAACAAACAAAAGCTACACGGAAGAGTAGGAAATCTTTGCATAATGACTTTTATTTTTCCCCTGTACCACCCTTCCAGTGCACTTCAGGACTGATGTGCTAAGGATGGATTGATGTGTATGTTAACAGCAGGGTAATAAAATAAGCTTGCTTGCTCAAACTTCAGCATTTTCATTTAATAAAACAACTATGCTAAAATAAGTATTTTTGGAAATGCTGAGCTTGGTTTAGACATTAAGATTTTCAATGTCATATTAATGAAACCCCAATTTTACAGAAAATTCATCTTGAACAAAGGGCATTTTGTGTATAAAGTGGGAGAAAAAATTACCTATTAATATTTATAAAACAATTTTCACCATCAAAAGCACATTGTTACATGCTTGATAGATTACACAAATGAGTTTTCCTTCTGAACAAATATCAAAGAAAGCTATGGTACTTGTATTCATAGGGTGTTTTGTTTTTTTGTTTAGTGGTGTGAGATTCTGTGAGCTACCAATTCAACCACCACGATGCAGAACATGCCTGGCAGTTAGAGGCCTCTGACCCGAGAGTTTTAACAGAAGAATGTGCCAGAGTTAAACAAAAGAAAAATACATTTCAGAAGGGAGACTTACACATAAAAGAAACATAAAAACAGCAGGAAATAAGACTGTCATAATTAGTTTGAAAAATAATCTGTCTTCAAGCAATGTGTTGAATTTGATTTGTGACAAATAACCATAATGTGCTATTGAAACACGCCTTGCTAAGATGGCCTTAAAGAACTGATACTTTAAAATTAGTCCCACTTCCATTAAATATTGATGTTCCAAAAGTTGTACACTTTTAAAGAGTTTTCTTGAGTTGCTAAGGAAAGAGAAAATAGATGTAAGGCAGGCAGAAGATGAGGGGAGGGCAGAGATCTGAAAATGTTCTTGCAAACAGAATCCTGAGTATAAAGAGAGAAACAGAAAAACACCCACCGACAACATGGGCACTTACTAACACAAAATAATGATGCTATTTAGAGAGGTCACTCTGAAGAAATAAAAACGAGTTTGATGTGCCACCTGACGCCAGATCCCCCAGACTTAACTCTCAAGGAATCGTGCCTGCATACTCACAGCTGTTACCTTGGTTTCCTTTCTCTAGCTCAATGAATGGATCTGAGCTCCAGGGATGAAGATCCTGTGGGGCAAGAATGCTTACACGGGCTGTGGGTAGTCTGCGTAAGACCACTCTTGAGTGTCAAGGATCAAGTTGTGAACTCTCAGGCCTGTACTCACTGGGTGCCAATAGAATGAATGACACATGACAATTAAAAATGTCCTTAGGTTGCCTAATTTCCTGGCAGACATAATTGCTTACCTGCTAAGAACTCCCTGTTTTAAAGATACCTAAAAGAGGAGCCTAAGTAGGCTGGTTGAGTGACAGAAGGAAATGAAATACATACATAAATATGCCACAGCAGTTCACAAAATGAATGAATGGGTAGGTAGGTAGGCATGGGAAAAGAAAAGAAAAGAAAAGAAAAATCATTGTAGATAAAACATTGTGTCTTACCTGGACAAAAGTTTAATGAATTAATTTGGCACTGTAACTGGACAGACACGGAAAACACAGCTAATATCCCCTTAATTATTCACCTAATGGTTTATTTTTCTTTCTATCAAAGTTGGTTCATCCTGGTAGTCAGGTTTTGGCATGGAGCTCTTTATTCACTTCTGGGGCCATGTCTCTCCTACACCATGTGGTCCCTGCTCAGTAACAGTCTGAATGTGGACATGGGGCTCAAGAATGGCAGATAAAGAGTACACGGGCACTTGGTGCTTGCAGGGGAGAAGAGCAAGCACTGAGACCCACTTGTGCTGCCAAAAGTCAAGAGGCTAGTAAGGGAAGTCCTTCAGCAGCAGGCCAGATGAGGAGACCAGAGACTCCCACTGTCTCAAGGCCAAAGCCAGTCTATACTCAGTGCCCTGCCCCACCTCCAGGAATTTTACAACAAAAAGTAAGCCAAGGGTAGTATGTTGCTGCTCCTATAATCCTAGCTGAGTTACTGCCCTATTGTGAGTACTGTCAAATTATATTCTGTAAAAAAAATCATTTAATAGACTGCCTTTCTTTCTCCATGTCAAACATTTCCCAAGGGTGACTTGGCAATTTAGATATTATTAAGGCTCTTGCTCTTCATTCAACCAAGTGTTCTGAAATACATAACCAATGTGCTTGATTTTTTTAAAAAAATGTTCCTCATTGAAAAGGGTGTCTGAAGAAATTCTACAAACAGTTTGTGCAATGAAAAGCTTTTAAGTAAAAAATGTTTGGTATGATGCAGAACTCCTTAGGCTTCTAAATTATAATTTAAAGTTTCAATATGGAAGTTTTAATGCAAAATAGTTTGCTGATGATGATCCAAATGGAAATAATTTAAATATTCAGATTATACATGTAAAAATTATCAATATTTCTAAAACACAAAAGACTTTTACTAGCTCCTAAGTAAAGAATTGCTTCAGGGTCTGTGACAATGATGAAGATGAATTTGTACCTTTGAACATTAATCACCATTTCCTAATTGGGTTTAATTTGACTGCTGCTCATTAGAGTTATAAACCAACACACTCATTTAACTGTGATTATAATTCAATAGCTAAACTTTCATGGTACAATGAACAAATTAATAGTTATAGATAATTTTGCACTTAAAAATGTTAGACTTCTGTTTCAGTGCACTATATATGTGGAATGTGTTGCTTTGTGATGAGTCCATCAAAAAAAAAAATCAAGAATTACCTTTTCTCTTTATAATTAAAAAGCGAACTTGGGAATGCAAGAGATTTTTAAGCACCTTCCAAGGAAAGGTTCTTTCACCTCTGTTCCTTGCTGCCAGACTATGACTTTTGATGTTAATTCCCAAAGGGTTCAATAAAAACAATAATGCAGCCTGATTTTTAACACAACTCATTGCAATAATGCATCCTGATTTTTAACACAACTCATTGCTGATTCTTTTATTTTAAAATATGAAATAGCCAGACTGTACATGCAAACTAGCTTGAAAATCAAGGTACGATGTTTAAGAACTCTTATACTGTACCTGCCTTTCATTTCTTGATTTAGTTATCAGCAACTAAATGTAGCATGAATTTTGACTGGTACTTCCAAACTGGGGAATCTGGGGTGACTTAAGTTAATTTTCTCCCATACTGGGACAAAATATCCAACACCCAAAATGAAGGCAGGAAACGTTTATTAAGCTCACAGTTAGTGGAGGTCTCAGTTCACACTTGGCTGGGTCCAAAGCAGAGGGCCACATGGCAGAGGGCAACAGTTCATAGAGGCAGAAAACAGCAAAGAGTAAAGGGAGGGGCAGCAGCTCAGGCAGCTTGCTAGCCTCTTTCCTCTCCTCACACTGTACTGTAGATTCTCTGTCCCAGGGAGGGTGTAGTTGTCACATGTATAATCTCAGTACTGTATCATGAATTAATCACAGATTCTAGAAGCTGCCTAGTGACTGCAGGAGGCTTTAGGGGTACAACTGGACACAAACCATAGCGCTGGGTCACTCTAAAGAAAGCATGTTAACAGTTTAAAAGGGTGGAGGGGAAGTAAGCAGGTTGCTTTAGGTTAGTGTCTGTTGTGGTTTGTGTCTAGTTGTCCCCTCAAAGCCTCATGCAGTCATGGTGGGGCTTCTAGAGTTCGTGATTAATTCATGACCCAATATCAGGATCCTAGGTGTTAGTGCTACACCTGCCCTAGGGCGGATAGTCTGAATACAATATAAGGAGTGAGTGAGACTTGCTAGCTGCTGCAGTCCTTGCTCCGCCTCCTTTTTTTTTTTTGCTGTTTTTCACAGCCATGAACTATTGTCCTCTGCTGTGTGCCAAGCTGCCTTAGAGCCAGCTGAGTATGGACTGAAACCTCCACTAAACGAGAACTGAATAAATCTTTCTTTCCTTCATTTGAGGTGTCAAGTGTTTTGTCCCAGCAATAAGAGCAAGGTAACTGAGAGTCACATATCAGAACCAACTGGACTCAGAGAGACATAGACTCAAATCTAGTTCCTATATGTACCTGCCTGTGGAGAAGTCATACTAATAGTTCAATCCCTTATAAAATGTGGACGTGACTCCTAACTTTGCAGGCTAAAGCCACGAATTCTGTGATTTGAGTTCAAAAAACATTCTCTACTTCTTCCTTTCCTCTCTATATAACATATGAAAATTTACAGCCATATTATTTTTAAAATATTTCTTTCTTAATATATTAAGTTTGTAAATGAATAATAGCACAGATTTCAATTTGATGGCCATCTGTGAAAATCTCACATTAATTTATTTTTATTTTATTTATAAATTTATAAATCTGTCTGTCTATCTATCTATCTATCTATCTATCTATCTATCTATTTATTTTTGCAGGACTGGGGTTTGAACTCATGACCTTGTACTTGCCAGGCAGGCACTTATGCCACAGAGGTATGTCCCCAGCCCCATTAAATTATTTTTTAATGGCTTCCTAACCATGAACTCTTTGCTGTTCCGAATATGAATACCTTTCCTTTACTATACTAAGGGGAACTTCATTTGATGGTAGTGCCCTGTTTTGTGTCACATATTTAGTGTATACACATATACAAGTTCATTTTACTTTCACAACCACTCTCTGAGATAGGTATAGTGGGGCTGGGGGAGTTAAAAGGAATCAAAGTTACACCCTTGAGCTTGCCAGGCATGTGCTGTGCTGAAGAGCCATATCCACAGACTATAGGTATTGTTTCTGCTACTTTGCTTCAATAAGGTAAAAGAAAAAAAAAATCTGAGTTCTAGTCAGTCCAAGGGCATACATCATAGCCAGAGCATGCCAGATCCAGAACTGTACTCAAACCTGTCTGGGTTTCAAAGGCATAGTATTTTAGCTTTTCTAAGTTTAACTACACAATTTTTGCTAAGGATAAACACTGTACATTCACTCTGGCCATGGTCTGTACACAAAGATTCACCCATCAATTCAATGGCAAATGTCAATTTCCTGACTGCTCACAACATGACAGATATAGACAAAGTGTATTTTAAATAAAATATTCACATAATTTGCATCCTGGGATCACTACAGTATCCACTTTTTATCCACTTCCTATAACTACTTACCCCCGAAACAATTCTTAAGCATTTATTATTAAATTGACAAGAATGTAGTAAAGACAAGCTTTAAGACATGGTAAAATAGTTTTTGGTGCTGAGATATAATACATTTATAATCATCAAGTACTTGATGGCTAGGAGAAAACTTCCCCACAAAAATGCTACCTCTTCTTCTCTGAAACAGAAGCTACTAACCAAATGTAGAGCAAATCTTCAACTTTAAGGCAATAGGGGCTTCAGCAAAATTATGTATGTCCAATATAGTACACAAGATAATGCCATACTTAAGATTTTAGTCAAATTAAAAAGCTTCAGAAACTTTTAGTTTAAAAACCATCAGGTGTATTCATTATACGCAGGGACAACCTCCACCCAAAACTTTATATTATATGAAGCAACGATAGGCCTGAAAAAAATGAGGGCCCTGTGCCCGCATCTGTGTGTGTGGCTGGGAGGGAGGATGGGGTGGGTGCACATGTGTGTACGGAAGGGGGTGGATGGATATTTCAACATAAAACAAGAATTAGCTTCAGTTGGCTTCCTCTGAGGCCTGGTATTTTGCTGCAAACAAACCTAAGTTTGTTCAATGTTCAACCACCATCATGGGAGCATTTGAAACTAAGACAGAAATGAAATTACTGAAAGAAATTAATGCAAAGCTGCTATTGTAGGGTTTTCTGCAATTTAATTTATGGTTTACATGAATAATTATACATTCATTCACCTATCCTCCACCCCTTTTCCTTCCCTCCCTCCTTTCCCTGCTACATTTTACCTTGGCCTTCTGGAGTCTCACCAAAGGGATTTACTTCTACCTGAGTTGCATCAATTTTCAGGAAGAGATTATACAGCTTCTTAATTTGATCTGCAGCCTAAATGTGATCAAGTGAAACAGAATTACATCAAAGCAGTAAGAGAAAATTTATTTTGCTAAATTAATGAAACCTTAAAAACACCAAATTATGTCTTTATTTTCAGTGAGGTTTTCTGAAGAGAAAAACAGAAAGGCATGATTATTTTAATTTCCACTGCTATTCATTAGGAAGAATTGCTCAACTTTCCTCCAGATACCAGAAGAGACCATTATCAAGAAAACAAAATATTTTCAGTACAATCTAAAAATGTTATTAATCATTTTGTAAATTATCAAGTCCCTATTAGCCAAGTTAGACTGCAGTACAAGCTACAATCATTAATATAAATAAGCTCCATTTAACTAAAAGGTAAACATGATTTGGGGAATTTATAATGACTATATTTTCCTTATTAAGCTGGAATAAAACACTTATTAAATTCATCAATTGAAACCCATAATCTACAAGGCAAAATAATTACAAAGCATCCAAAAGAAACTGTTATAAAACAGAAAGGTGAACATCTTAAACAGTACAGATCCAGATTGTTAGTTTACACTGAAAACAGCTTTGTCCCAAAAGCATAAATTACAAAAAAAAGATTATCCAAGGTTTCCCTAATATGTTGAGATTTCTTTTCTTTATTTAACCTAAAATTTTGCTCAGTCATTCTTTTCAGCCAACATTTACCTACTGCCGCTCACAGCAGCAGGGGACTACTCTGTGGACAGCAGATTGGGATGAACAGCTCAGGATACTATCTCTAAAGTCTACACTAACAGTGAACAAGACAAGCCCATGTGCCATTAGGGTTGACAGTCGGTATAAGCCTTACTCTTGATTTCCATCTGTTTCCTAGCTGTGGTTCTCCCACTGCCACCTTCTGGTCACTGCACCAGCCCTGCATTCCTGATCTCCACATCCATGAGGCCCTGCCCGACTCTGTTTCCTACACGGGAGTCTGACTCATGACCTGAGTTTACATGGCTGCCAGCTCGATTCAGAGTATTTCTACTCTACCTTTCCTGCTGGGTCAGCCTCCTAACCTCCAGCTATAGCTTCAACTTGAGGAACCCAGGTCTCTGGCTTCAGTTTCCGAAGGCTCAGTCACACAGCTGACTTCCTTCTTAGAACATATGGAGAGTAAGCATTCCTTGTTGTTTAGCTCTATGCTTCAGATGAATGCCGAGTAGAGTCAATAGTAGAAGCAGTTCCAGGCTTGACAAAGGAACTTCTGTACGTTTCATTCATGTTGCTTTAATACATTTCCTGTCTATTTGTAAATATCATTATCTCCTAATTTGCAACCAGGAATATATATGAATAAATATCTCAAGTGAGCAAGTCTAAGTATTTAATATCAAATATTTTTATGGCTAGATAACACATGGTATAAAAACCCCTAAGTGTCCAAGGTTTTCCTGTGAATGTACCTCCCTCACCCAGTCAGCTCCTCCAGAATAGCCCTGTTACCAGTATGTCCTCCATTTGAGAGGTCTTCTAGGTACATGCAAATCTGCACATGTTATCTTAAGTTTAATTCTATACCTTGTTTCTTTACATAATAAATTTTAGATACCCTTCACTGGCAATGTGAACACACTGGTGTCTGCATCGATTTTATCATATGGTTGTGCCATAATTTTGACTGTCATTTAAAAAAATAGCCACTTGCATTGTTTCTCGTAGTTTTACCCTATTTGAAATGCTTTTTATCTCTGTAGGCGTATCATACATGTGATCGAATATTTGTAGGACAAATTATCCAAAGTGAAGCAGAAAGGGTTCAAGCATTTTACATGTCAAAAGAACCTATAAAATTGCTTTTGCTAGAAGTCATCCTAAATACCCCTCTCATAAACCAGAACCAGAGAGCCTTTCTTCATTCAGGCCTATAAGCCACCTGGATGCAGGAGAGTAGTGGTGAGAAAAAAAAGCATCTCATAAAGAGTTTGGGTTTGAAGATACCAAGACATCCGTATTACCTATTCTATGAATGTTAACCATATTTTCTATGGAGATCTTGGTCTTTTTCTTATTAATTTTTATGTATTTCTATGTAAAAAAAAAATTTATGTAAAAGAAAGTTGCTCGTTTTTTATAATTTTTTATTTTATTTTATTTATTTTTTTCTTGTTTCAGAACCTTTGTTTGTTTCTTCATTCATTTTTACGGCCAGCTCAGCAGGGCTGGAGCAGCATGTGGTGCCGGGGATCGAACCTCAGTCCCAGAAGCCGCCCAAACTTTTCCAAGCAGGGGCTTTAGACCACTGGGCCATCCTGCCAGGCCCCGAAAGTTGCTCTTTAACTCACATAAATTGCAAATATGTTTCTCCTTTAACATTTGCTGTCAGCCATGCTTTTGCAACATGGAAACTTGATTTGAATGATGTCATTCTTTTTTTTTTTTTTTTTTTTTTTCTGGCTTTGTAGCTTTTAGTTTCTTGTTAAATTTTCAAAAGGCCAATCTCATTCTGAAAAGCTTTTTCTTTTTAGTTCTCCAAACAGAAATTGCAATAAAATACAAAGCCAATCAAAAACTCATGTCTGAATTTGTTTTATTTTGTTTTGTTTGAGGTAGGATCTTGTTATGTTGCCCCAGCAGGTTTTCAACTCCTGGTCTGAAACAGTACTCTCAGCTCCACTCAAGTGGCTGAGACTACAAGTGAGCCCATCACAGCTGGCATTTTGAGAATTTCTAGCTAATGCTGTGAGCTTGCAGAGCAATTGTTGCAGGAGAGAAGCAGCCCATCTTCTCTGATACTATGGCTCTCATGGTGCTTCTACAGCCACAGAACAATGGCAACACTTCATAAATACTTGGTGACTTGGTAGTTAGTATTATGAAAATAATAAGGGGAAACTACATAAAAAGAATAACTTTGGGCATACAAATATATATTACCCTAGCAACTTCAAAAGTACCATTTTGAAAATCTGTGGTAAAATACAAAGAACATGAATTTCATCATCCCAAACACCCTCAACTGTCCATACAGCTTCTGAGTTGCCAAGCACATTCACAGTGAGGTACAACCTCACATCAGAGCTTCCTCCTGTACCAAAACTGAAGCATAGCTGGAATGCTATGGTTTGAATATAACTCAGCCTCTCATATATTCATGGCACGCAAGAAATAAATCTGACTAGTTAAAGTCTTCAGAATGGGGTACCAATGATCAAATACCAGCAGCTTTCTAACAGAAGGAGGGACCAGAACACAAACCTGCTTCCTATTTCCTGTTCTTTCCAGACTCTACCAGCAGGAAGGTCATCACATGAGGCCTCTAGACCCCAGACCAGAATCTTGACCCTGTACAAACCTCTTTTTTATAAAGCTAACAAACTCCAGGCATTTCACTTTAGTAACCCCAAATGCTCTGTTATATCCCACATATATCTATAACTATATCTATATCTATATCTATATCTAGATATATTTTTTTAAAGCTGGGGCACAAACTCAGGACCTTATACTTGCCAGGCAGGCACTTGTGCCCCTGCGCTATCTCCCCAGCCCCATCCATCTCCTTGTGGTCCTGACAGTCACCCTGCTATTTTCTGCCCCTATGATTCAGACTCCCTGAGGCACCTTGGGAAATCACACCATATTTGCCTTTTAGTGACCAAATTATTTCAACTACCATAATGCCCTCATTACATGAAGACCACTATAATCATAAATTAGCATAGCACTTAGGGGAGGCTGTTTGGGTATTTTAATTTTTACTGTTGTGCAAAGATAAATATGTATAAACATTTTGTAAGCAGAGTTGAAGCATGGTTAGCTCTGTATTGCAAAATCTACAAAGCCACTCCCTTATAAGATATCTTATTCCAGAGATTATAGCCTCTATGGCTATAAGGACTCAGCAGGCAAAATGCATCTGTCTAAGCAAATGTACTAACAGGGAATGGCAGGGTACACAACATGCTGAGATTAGCTCATCGGCTTTCTAACTATGTTTAAATGATAAGAAATAAATTAAACACAAGAGAAATAAAGCATTCTGCCAGTCAACTAGTAGTCCATTTTCACTCTTATGATTTCCTTTCTCAGTTAGGAACCTCTATATACAGAAAGAAATGCCTCAGGTTTTTTTTTTTTTTTTTTTAATGAGTTCATGTTATTTTCAGATTATTTGTTATGGAATTTAAAACTTTTATTTCAGGGCCAGCCAGATAGCTCAGTAGGTTAAAGCACCTGCTTAGGCAGAGCACAGTGTCTGGGGTTCAATCCCGAATGTGCCATGCAAATCCCCGGGGCATACTGAGACAGTGATTGAGATTGGGTGTGGTGGCGCGCATCTGTAGTCCCAGTACTTGGCAGGCTGAAAACAGGAGAATCACTATGAGTCTGATCTATGTAGTGAGACCCTGTAGACCCTGTACTAAATACATGGAAAAAAAGAAAAAAACCACCTAAATCTCTAAAGCTAATATATATCTATATAGATATAGATATAGAGATAGAGATAGAGATATATAGGTATATATCATACACACATATAAACTATATATATATATATATATCCTTGACAAATTAAAAAATAACTTCAAAAGTTGCTTAACAAGTTAAAAGATTTCAAATAACTTTTATTACATTTCAAAAAGTATTAGCATTCATATAGGGCTCTCAACCTAGTCAGATACACAAAGGTGCCAGGGATCTTGAACAAACTTGGCCATCAATTTTCTTCAACAGCCTCAATGCTAGAGGCACATGTTGATAATCCATAGTATCCATGTTTTAAGAAATAGTATACAATAGTCCCATGTCATTCTTTGGTTCACTGTCCATGGTTTCAGTATTAGAGGTCAATCCTAAGCTGAAAATATAGTCTAGAATATCAGGATATTTTAAAAGGCAGAGAAGCACATTCAAATCTCATTATAGTACACTGTTAGAATTTGGCTGTAGTATTATTAATTACTACATATAGTCTATAAACTTTATAGTTAGGTCTTTTTAAAAATATTTATTTGTTTTTTTTGTTTGGTACAGTCTCCCTATACAGTATGCTCAGACCCATAGTGATCTTCCTGTCTCAGTCATCCCAGTACTGGGATTATAGGAGTGCAGTACCATGCCCTGGGGGCCCTCTAGAGCTGCACAACATGTGGTACAGGAGATTGAACTCAGGACCTTGTGCTTGTGAGGCAGGTGCTTACACTACCAAGCTATCTCCCCAGCCCCAATAATAAGTATGTCTTCATAGGAAAAAACATAGTATATACAGGACTTAGGACATTTCCTCAGTTTCAGACATACACGGAGTCTTAGCATGTAACCCATATGGACAAGGGAGGAATGCTCTAGAATATAATTAAGAGATATTGAAAAATATATCAAGTTTTAGTCATGTTGCACTTTCCTATGGGTTTAGATTTTTTCAAAAGCTCCTGCCCAATTAATTTCACTCTGGAACAAATACTTTATGGTTTTTAGGTAAGCTGAAATATTACCTTAGTTTTTATTAATATTAATAAATCACTGTTCAGAGACAAGAAGCACGAGTCGCAGGAAAAATCTCAAGATAATCATTTGATGATGTTCATCCATAAGTGAGATATCTCCAAATGCCTGAAGTACATGCTACATGAAAATTAAATAACTTTCCAAGTCATACTGAATTTAAGGGACTTCTAAGATATTATTTCCTTATGAAAGGATCAGTCATTATAGTAGTTTAAATGTTTTCCTTCCTCAGATACCTTCTCTGCTTCTGCACCCTAGTTCCCTGGCACATCTAGGTAATGCCCATGACTTAACCAAGAGATTTACAGATTGACAACCCAAGCTTGAGTACGCAGCCTTCCTTGGGCTTCGATGCCATTCAACCTTTCTATTATACAAATGCACTTGCATGTCCCTCAGACGAATTTCAACATGTCCATAACTGAGCTCTCCTGATCTCTACTGTCTCTGTCTCCCTCACGAACCCCTCCTGTTATAATCTCTACTGTATGGGTGGCCAACTTTGGTATGTGAGCCCCTAGAGGAAAGCTATACTTTTTGCTTTTCCTCAGAGTGTAGCAGAGTAAGCAGCAGAGCAAATAAAAATGTATAGCCTTTCAAGGTGTCAGAGAGAGAGAGACAGAGAGAGAGAGAGAGAGAGAGAGAGAGAGAGAGAGAGAGAGAGATGAATTTTTCTTTGATAAGTTAAGTTAAAAATATGACACTATAGCTGCTCAGTAACACCTTCCATCCTCCTTTTCCTTCGTTTGGTAGTCATTTAAAATAAAGTGTTTCGGGCACTAAGAAAACATGAGTATACCATTTTGGGACTATAAATAATTCAATTTCCACTTATAATATGTTGGCAGTGGGGGTGTTTCATGACGTGCATAATATTGTTATTGTCTTCTCTAATATTCCTATTGTGCTCACCTCCTGAGCTTCCAAATAATGGGGTCAGCAGATTTCATCCACTCCAGATTTATTCTTCCACCAGGAAAAGTCTCCTACTGATAACTTCCTGGGAAATTCTTCAAAGTGAACAGCCTAGGTGTCTTGTTTCCCTTATTTCCACACATGACAAATGTCTCCTGAGCAACTAATATATATGCCAAGCACTATGTGGGCTTGCTGGCAAAAAACAGCAATGAACATGATGGACAAAGTCCCCGCTGTGATGAAGATTAGGATCTAGTGAAGTTGACTACAAATAGCTAAGAGAAGCACAGCAGTGTAAGGTGGTATAGAGGAGGTAGACAACAGTGCACTCTGGAGCAGGTAGAGCACAGAGTAATTAAGACACAGTTACTGTACGGAAAGTAACAACCAGTAACCACCACCCTAAAGAAGAAATCCCTTAAATGTCAAATGAAGTCTGCATGTGTTTAGGAAGCTCATTCTGAGATGGTAAAGCTGACTACTACACAGGTATCAAAAAATGTATTTGTTTCAACAGATCACTTCCTCCTCCCCTCTTCTCCTCATTCTTTTCCTTTCCTTCAAGTACTCTACTTCTGCGCTACCTCCTCAACCCAAAAACTGACCTTTACAGAATACTACAGTAAGCACTTTCACACACTGCAATACCTAATCCCTACAATACCCCACTGTACTTAGCGGTAATCACCCCAATCCTACAAATACTGAAACTCAAGTTTGGGTGCCAGGTGGTAGCATCAAAAATGCTACAGGAAAAAAAAAAAAAATAAAAAGATCACTTATGTATCATGAAGTATAGATAACAACATGCAATACATACATGTACACACACACATACACACAATTACAAATATTCTCTTCAAACACTAGGAACAATTTTTCTTTATCATGAACAACTAGGGAAAATTGTAAAACAATAATCTTATTTCACGATAATCACAATATCAGAAACAATTAAGCAAGTTCCCAAATGTTTTCTGAAAGAAGTCTGACATGCTGTCCTACAATGGCTTATGTACCTGGTTTTTCAAAGGCCCAAGGAAGCCTAGATTTTCTGCCATCCGCTGAGCTTGGCTGTCCTTTATCCCTTCAAAAATGTCAATTGGCTCCTGGTAAAAATAAATCAAATGAACAAAATTCACATAGTCAAGAGAGAAGATTTACAACCTCAAAAAGAAATGGTTAGTATTTATTTGCAAATGAGTAATTAAACAGTGGCTCCTTTCCAGAGATCTCTAAACAGGGCTACGGCAGCTGCCTATGGGGTATGTTTTAATTAGTAGACCATGGATGAAACAGCCCTTCCAAAAACTATATAATTCTTCAACGTGGCATGCTGACAAGATGATCTGATGCCAATTTTCACTTTTAATTACTATACAGATGGCACTGATGAATATTTAGTCAGTTAATTTTTATGACATCTTTGGAAGTCTTCCAAAGACGGTTTTGCTGCCTAATATTACTGTTAAGTTTAGAGTTGTCATATATAGGTTAAACATTATCCTATGATTTAAGCACTCCACTGATGATGAACACTATTAATAATACCTTAGCTCTACAAAGTACCATTCTCAAAACACTGAATGCTACTTATATATACATAATACATTACATAGTATACATTATACATTTGTATATATTCTCTTAGCAAAGAGAATTATTTCAGATAACGGTACTTACAAACAGCTAGGTATTACTGAGAAGTACAAGTGCAGTTTCAAACTCCCAAGGTAGTAATTTTACATATGTAACAATGATGTCAATATTTTAAAACCAATGATAATTGTCTGAGTACATCATAGAGACAAAGAGATTCAGGAAAATAAACTCTGCCTTTATAAAAGGATGCAAAATCACTTTCTGAAAGAAATATTAAATGTTTCTGTTGGCAGTTGCAATTGAGACATTTTAGAACACAGATTAAAAACTGAAATTATAATTTAACTATAAATTTTATATACTTTTCTTACTGTTAGGGTAAGACAGATTTTAAACACATCATTTAATCTTCACATTTCTGCAAGACATAAATTACACCATTTCATTTTAACAATTTAAAAAAAATGAGGCTTAGCATCTGTAACTTACAAACTATGAAAACAAAAATATATTACAAACTAGTCATATTTGACTACCTATCTCTTTAACTAGAACTAATCTTATAAATAGGACAAAACCTTAAGCATTAAAACAAATGGACAGAACCTGGATCTTGAAAAGGTTTTATTTTATTCAAGACAGTCTCTAGTTCAAAACCTGTCTTTTTAGATAGAATTCTTCAACCATAAATAAAGTTACATGGAACAGGGTAATCCAGAGGAAATGGAAATGTCACAGTGCTTTCCTATTAGTAAACACTTGTGGCAGGGCGGAATAAAGGAAATGACAGAGGGAGGGGAAAAGAAAGAAAGGAAAGTGCAAACAAAAAAGCCCTTAATGTTAACACCGCTTCTATCTGGCTTTCTATTGGATATCCAGCAAGAAAAAGGATCAACATCTACTTTCACTCTCAGAAACAGATGTATGACTTCCAGGCTTAGACTCCACACTGAGAGTTTAACAGTTTCTGCAATAATAGTCCCTTAAAAACAGCATACCCAGATACTTAAACATACCTTAAAAATAAGTTCTGGATTGGAAGTGGCCACTTCTTCAATGTCAACACCACCCTGGGGGCTGCCGACCAGCACAGGGCCATTGTAGGCCCGGTCCATCAGAATCGCTAAGTAGGTTTCTCTGGAAATGTCCAGGGCTTCAGCAATCATCACCTAGCACATTAGTGGCAAAGTCAAATTAATTCAGCATCAAGCAAATTTGCACTTGGAAATCTATACAAACTTCCTACATAAATCAAAGGACTTCATTTTCAGCAAGTTAATCTGGTGCCTTAGCTCCCACAGACTTAAGGCTTTTCTGTCACCATGTACAACGCCCATTTTCACTTCCTATATTGATGCTGTTCACTTATTCAAAGGATGAGAGTTTGCTTTGTCTTAAGGAATATTTCCACTGTTTCACTGTAGTCCTTTCTTTTTTTTTTTTCTTCCTTGACAAATTCTGTTGCTTAAGAAAATCTCCAGTGAGGTAGCTGCTATTTTAATCTGACATAATAACATTATGTATATAACACTATATTGACTTGTCTCAGATTTTATTGGTCAATGAAATTTGCTGAGAAAGTGTTCTTTTACAGTATATCTGAAGTTTCATAAGTTTGTATCTCTTGGACCACTGTATTTTATTTTAGTTTATAGTCTTTTTTACTTTATAAATACAATACTTGCTTCTTCAAAAATAATGCAAAAGTACATAGGGAAAGAACTGAAAGCAGCCAGCTAGTGCGCACACCCCACATCCAGTATGCTAGCCAGGAAACAGTGTGTCTTCCTGGCTTCCCTTGGAGAAGGCAAGCACTGGCCAGAGCCCTGGTTGGGCAAAAGGCGAAGTAGAGAAAAGGGTTCCTTAACACTCACCTTACCCAAGTAAGGTAAGTGTTACCCAGCTGCCCACTGCTCTCAAGAACTCCAGCAAAGGTGGTTCCTTTTCACCTGTCTGCTAGCACGAGGAGTTAGGTCATCCTGCACATGGAAGTGTGTTGTACACACCAGGAGGCTTTTTTCTTCAACTCTTAATCCCACACAGGGCATTTTTGTAAGGTCTCCTTTTCCTCTCTGATTTTTCAGTACATATATGTTAATGTTTATTTAAACATGTTCCTACTAATAGCTACCACATGAGTTTAAGATTTTCTATCTACTACAGTCATTGGTTGATTGATTGATTATTCTATATATCTGCCCTCACTTTGCATTTCTATGTAATGTATGATGGCAAGGTTTCACTTCTAAATATTTAAGATTTGGCAAATACTATCAACTTGCCCTTAAATGAAGGAGGGCTGTTCAAATTTATATGCTCCATAAGAGCAATGAAAAATATCTTACTTGATTCTGAACAGAAAATAAGCACATTCTTAAGGGATTAGTAAGATTTGAAAATAAAAGAAACCCAAGCCCAGCGCAGTGATGCACATTTATAATCTCAGCACTCAGGAAGCTGAGGCAGAAGGACTGCTACAATGTCAAGGCCAACCCGGACTATACATTTCAAGGCCAACCTGAACTACATAGTGAAACCATGACCAAAGGAAAGATAATTCTATTGCTTTTCCTAAAAGTAGTTTAATAAAAGATTTCATTTGAAAATTTATGACTTAAATGTTCATAGGCTTCAGCTACTTCTGTTTAGATGCCTCAATGAATCACATTCAGTCACATCAAATGGGTAAGGACATACATACCAAAAAAAAGTTTGAATGTAATGAATATACAATTCCTCCTTTTCAAACTTTTACTAAATTTATAACCAGTTAAAAGTAAAACACATGGGCTAGGAGTATAAGTCAGCTAGAACATGTGCATAACACGTAGTAGGCCTTAGGTTCAGTTTCTGGTACCAAAAATAAATAATAAAAAAGGATTAATTTAAAAGGGAATTATTTGTTGGCACATGTTGCTAGGCTCAGGATAGAACTACCCTGACTTCAAGGTGCTTAACCTTTCAAACTATGAAAGTGAAACCATTTGTCTGGACAGTTTTCAGCTTTGAGGTAGTTCGGTACATAGTCAATGCTCCATCTTTGAGGAAAGGCAAAACATCATAAGCACTAAACAAGCAGTTTTTACATTTTCTTATCAAATGCGGTAAAAACATTCAGTTAAGAGAAAGAACAAGAAATACGCCTTTGTAAGCATCAGCACTAATACACAATCATTTCTTCTAAAGGTTCCCTCAAGACAATGAGATGTTCTAAGAAATATGGCAAGCAAGAAATACAAAATGAGCAATGTGCACTTTTGTGCTTTATCTATGCCATGCTAAGTACTATTTGCTTTCCATTAGAGTGTACCTTCTGAGTGAAATTCAGAGACCCTCAGTGATTACAAAGATGTCACCAGGAAAATGATTAGAAGATATAATTCACGAAATCTTATAGGGAGACCAGATTTTTCATGTTATTAAGCTATCCCAAAGATGCCAAATGTCATTACAACTTTAGATATTGTCATAGAGAGACCTATTGGCCACCACAAACACTGGTCCAGGAGAATGGCAGGGAGGTACATTTCTGAAGAGCTTTAATGATGAGCTACATAAAGATTATCAACACAATTGGACTCCTCTAATACTACAAGTGTTTAATGTTTGTTTTTCATAAATGTTACTATTTTGTTTTTAAAAACCCTCGAAATTTCATTATAAAAAATAAAAGATAACACATTATTATGTTCAAAATAGTTACTCAGTACAAGACTTCAACAACAAAATGATTTGTATAAACCGGAAACAAATACATAATAGCACAAAATAGTTCTTTTCAGTGAACTAGGACAAACTAGTAGTATAAATGAAACACATTAGCATATATATTAAATATCTTTGAAACAACATAATAGGTAATTTGAGGAATTATCTGAACTTCTCTCTACTGCCTTTGTATTTTGTTCTCTAACTACATAAAAATACTGGTATTTTGAGTTTCTCTTATAAGACAAGGCATGCTACATTTAATCTTGTATGTCTGACTTATTTCACATTAGGTTCTCAGGTTGTATCATTTACCTATGAATGTTTCACCTTTATGGCACAGAAGTATTCTACCATATGTAAATGTCATGTTTTCCTTATGTATTCATCTGCTGAGGGTCATATTACTTTTTCACAGATCCAGATATTCTAAATTGTGCTACTATAAATATAAGTATGAATGAATCCTTCCACTATAACGATTTTTAATGCCTTGAGGAAAATACCTAAAAGAAGGGAGTACCTGGGCTTAAGGGAATTCTAATTTTTGCTTTTTGAGGCCTCTCCACTACAATTTCCACAGTAGTTGTGCTAGTTTACATTCCTACTAATAATATAGACTTTCCTTTTTCCAACATCATGCCTGTATTTGTTATTCTTAGACTTTTTAAAAGATAATCATTCTTTAAGGGCTAGATGGTATCTGTGTATTTTTAATTTGAATTCCTCAAATGGCCAGTGATGCTGAATTTTTTTATGCATTTATTGGTGATCTGTATTTTGGAGAAGTATCTACTCATTTCTGTTGCTCAATTTTTTAATGGCTCTTTTATTTTGGGGAGTCTAATTTATTTTGAGTTCTTTATATATTCTACATGTCAGTGTGCTGTCTGAAGAATACATGGAAAAAATGTTTTCCCATTGTGTAGGTTATCTTTTCATTCTGTTGGTTGTTCCTTTTGCTGTGCAGAAGTTCTTTACTTTCACAAGATCCTACCTGCTTATTCTTGGTATTATTTTTGTGTCACTGGAGTTCTTTTCAAAAATTCCTCACCTATTTTACCTTTCCAGCAGATTGTTTTTGTTGAACACCAGAATTTTTTTTTTAAAGGTATTTGGTACAGTGCCTCACTATGCATCTTGGACTTGTAGTGATTTTCCTGTTTTCAGTCTCTCCACTGCTGGAATTACAGGTATATACCACCACACTTGGAATCAGTGGCTAGCTTAGCATGCTCAAGGAAAGAGGCTGGTATAGCATGCAGTACCCTGGTTCGTGTGCTTGTCTAAGCAGGCACTTAGTCTACTGAGCTATTTCACTGACCCTGAACATGAAGATCTTTAATCCATTTTTAGTGTGGAGCACAAAAAAATACTAGAATCAGTCTTCTACATGTGGACATCCTGTTTCTGCAGTAGCAGTTTTTAATGAGGCCTTTCATCTGGAGCATTTTTGCCCCTCTTGTCAAAGAGCAAATAGCTGCACGTATGTGGGATTGGTTCAGCCTCTCCTGTTCTTTTCTATTATTCATATCTGTTTTTGTGCCAGTACCTTCCTGTTTCAGTCACTGCAGTGTTACAGTATAATTTCAACTCTAAGAATGTGATGCCAACTATTTTGCTTTTATTTTTTTTTTTTTTTATCCAGGATTGCTTTTGGTATTCTGAATCTCTTATATCATATGATTTTAGGACTATGTTCTCTTGACTTGTGTGAAATATCTTTGGTATTTTGATCAAATTACATCTGAATGTTAGATATATAAATATAGGCATTTTGATTTCATTGGTTCTTCCTATGTAGGAACAGAGGATATCTATTTTCTGGTGTTATCCTCAATTTCCTTTTTTGTAGTGATGTGTTTTTCATTACAGAAGTCTTTCATTTCATTGGATAAGTTAATCGCTAAGTATTTAATTCTTTTAATGATATGTTTTCCTAATTTCTATTATGCTATGTTTTCCTATGCTATTACTTTCCGAATTTCTTTTTTAGTGGGTCTATTATTAGTGTATGGGAATTTTCAGTGTGTTTATTATTAATGTATCATGTATATTTATTTTGAGTCCTGATATACTGATGAGTTTGATTGTTAGTTCTAAGAGTTTTTTGGTGAAGTTTTTGTGGATCTTGCAATAAAGGATTATGCTACCAATAAATAATACTTTCATTTTGTCTTTTCCTATGTCCTCTTTGTTTCTTTCTCTGGCCTGATTTTTCTGGCTAATGTTCTGGCTATACTGAACAGGAGTGCTAAAAGTGAAAATCTTTGTCCCATTTTATTATTATTATTTATTGGAAAAGCCTTTCCCCATTTAATATGATATTGACCATAGGTTGGTCATGAATGGCTTTTGAGATAAGGTCCTTCTATGCCTACTTTCTTTGGAGTTAATCATGAATGGATACTAGAGTTTATCAAAGACTGTTTCTGCATCTACTGAAATGATCATATGATTTTTTTCTTTGCTCCTATTTATTTGATGAAGTATAATTATTGAATTTCATATGTTAAACCATCCTTGTATCTCTGTGATGAGATCTATATGGTTCTGTTACACAATCTTTTTGATGATTAGCTGAATTCTGTTTACCAGTATCTTGAAGATTTTTCTCCTTTGTTCGCTAGAGAGGTGATCTGTAATAATGATTTTAGTGCTTGTATCCTTGCCTCATTTAGTATTCTGGATAATCATGGCTTTTCAGAACCATTTAGGAAGTGCTTTTTTTCTGTCAATTTCATTAAGGAGTGCAAGGATGACTGCCGTTACATTTTACCTGAAGTTCTCATAGAATGTGACTTAATCCATGAAGTGATAAGCTTTACTTAGTTGGTAGGTGTTTGCTTTGGTCTTACGTTTTGTTTCACTTTGTTTTCTTGCTTTAATTTTACTTCCAAGTACTGAACTGTTCCAGAATTTTAAGTCTATGGGTCTGGGGAGATAGCTGTATGGCACAAGTCCCTGCCAGCAAGTGCAAGGTCATGAGTTCGAACCCCAGCTCCCCCCCCCCGGGAAAAAAAAAAGAACTAAATAAGAATTTTTACGTTTTCTTGATTCAGTTTTTGTAATTTATATGTACCTTGAACATCTTGATTTCTTCTGAATTTTACAATAGGTCACATAAATTTGTGAACTAATGGCAAATAATTTTCTGAATTTTGGCAGAGTCCATTGTGATTTCATGTTTTTCACTTGTAATTATATTGATTTGTGTCCTTCCTTCCTTCCTTCCTTCCTTCCTTCCTTCCTTCCTTCCTTCCATCCTTTCCTCCCTCTCTCTCTCTCCCTCCCTCCCTCCCTCTCTTTCTTGTGGGGAGGAGTGGTAAGGATGTAGCTAATCAGATAATGACCCAAATGAAACAAATGATTGGGCAGTCTAGAGAAGACACTAAAATCTATGTCAGCCTACTAGGGCATTACACTAAAAACTGCTTGACAGTGATGAAAGGAATGAAATCTGAACTAAAAGAGGAGACACACTATAGTAATGCACTGTGTTATGGTGTCTGTGTATTGGCTCATGCAGAGCCTCATGCAGTAATTGAGGCTCAGTTCTATAGTTGTACTAATTTATAATCAATGGCTGGGATTATGGGTCTGAGTATTGCTGAGATTATGGATGTGAGTACTGCACCCAGTCTGGTGCAGATAGCCTGAGTGGAACATGAGAGACAGACAGACTTGCTTTCTGTAGCCAGTGTTGCTCTTACTCTTCCTTTTTGCTCTTGCTGTACTGCTATTTTCTACAGCAATGAACTGGTACCCTTTGCCATGTGCCCATCTGCCCTGGAGTGGGCCAAGTGTGGACTGAAACCCCAGTAACTATGAGCTAAATAAATCTGTCCTTCATTTTTTGTGCACATGGTCAAGGGCGTGAGGGCCCTTCCTTGTGTGTCAGAGGCAGAAGGCCTAAGCTCATTTTGGCCAGCCTTTAGGAGGCACACCAACCCTTCAGGGCAGCAGCACTCCCTTCCCTGTATGCTGTAACAATGGGACTTAAGTTTCAGCATAAATTGTGAAAGGGACATTGAGACCACAGTAGTTCTAAAAGATATTTCATCGAAGAGAATGTATAGATGGCAAGTTAGCAATGAAAAGACTGTGTGTGTGTGTGTGTGTGTGTGTGTGTGTGTGGCCAGTTTACCCTGCCCTGGGGATGGGCTGGTGTGGCATATGGTGCCAGGGATCGAACTGTGGTCCTATGGTTGCCTAAGCTTGCCTAAGTAGGTACCTTAGGCCACTCTACTACCTCACCAGTCCCGAGAAAAGATGTTTAATATCTTAAGCTGCTCGAAAAACACAAACTAAAATCAGAATCAATTGTCACTGCATTCTAAAAAGAATGACTAGAATAAGAGAGAAAAACAATACCATTACCAAATGCCAGTTGGGATGTTATTCATATACTGTGGTGGCAATGTAAACTGGCTTAGCCCTTTGAGAACATTTGTCAATTTTTATAAAAACAAATCATATAACTAACACATAATGCAGCAATATCCCCTAAAAGGATGATGGTTTAACAAACTGTGGTACATCTGCATGGCTGAGTGCTACTAAGCATTAAAAAGGAACAAGCTACTGAAGCAAGAACATCATTGTCCATAAAACAATGTTGATTGGAAATAAAATTTCCAAAGGTTATGCAAGTCTACTTGAATTTCATGTGAGTTACATTTTAGAACTGTTTGTGCTCTCTCAAAATTGCTATGTGGAAAGCTAATTTCTAGTGCGATGACGCTAGCTAGAAAAAGAGCCTTTATGAAGTGACTAGATGGTAAGGGTGGAACCTGCAAGAACAGAATTTGTACCCTTTTGAACAGGGCCCCAGAGAGCTCCCTCATTTCTTTTATCCTGTGTGAACAGCAAAACCTCAGCATTCTATGAACTGATAAATGGATCCTCACCAGACACCAAATCTGATGGTGTCCTAGTCCTAGACTTTGCCGCCTCCAAATGGTAAGAAATTACAGTGGTTTATGAACCACTCAAACTGTGGCATTCTGTTATAGCAGCCTAAACAGATTATGACACAGGTATTAAATATCTCCTATCTTAAATTTCTAAGCATATATTAACTTCTAATCTGTGGCAATCCTTTCTAGGGTTTAGTTTTTATTATGTGTGTTTAAATGTTTGGTCTGCAATGTTGGAACATCATTAAACACAATAATAAAAAGAAAAAAGTCTTCTGCCTAAAAACATCATTAGTACATACGAGAAACTAGCACCATGCTTGGCACCTAAAAGAAGCCCAATGTATGCTTCTTAACCATAGAAGCAAATCTATCTGCATTTCTGCTCTTATGATTTATGTATTATAAATCATTAAAAATTTGAGCGCAGGTTAGTTCCCAGTGTTTTCAACCCTAATGTATCAAGGAAGATGGAGTGGACATTGAATATCCTGGGAAATGGAAACTCTGGATCCAGCTATTACTTTGTTGCGATACTCTAGGGACTCTGCCTGCATATCCTGAAAGTGAAAGACTCAGCCATCATGTGGTCTGGTATTTTCCACATATCAGAGTATTCAAACATTCACTGCTATATTTCATGAAAAAACAAAAACAAACAAACAAAAAAAACTCAAAATAAATGTACATCCATGGGTGACTACTTAAGTACTCTATTCAAGGGATCATTATGCCTTCAAGAAAAGGATGAGATTCTATGTAGTCACATAAAATGCAAAGTCTTTAAAGTTGTATATAACAGCTGGGCGTGGTGGCACACACCTGTAATCCCAGTACTCGGGAGGCTGAGGCAGGAGAATCAGTGTGAGTTCGAGACCAGCCTGGGCTACAAAAGTGAGCTCAAGGCCAACCTGAACTGCACAGTGAGACCTTGTCTCAAAAAGACAAAAAAAAGAAAAATAAATAAATAAATAAAGTTGTATATAACATGTTATGATTACAGAAATATGAGAAGAGAAATTTACATTTAAAAAGAACAAAAGTAATATCAGACAATTATTTGGTGGTGATGTGATACTACAAAGAACTTACACTTTGTTGGTTTTTTTTATAATTTTGTATTAATGACATTTTTTACATATGTTAAGGACTTCTGCAATAAAAAACTATTTTAAAATAAATCACTTGTAGTTTTCTGGCAATGACTCAATTTACAAGAGTGTACTTACCTCCAATATTTCAAGAACATTTACAAACCAAGTTTATATAGAATTTTCTTACCCAATATAGTGTGAATCTGCTTTCTACATTTCATATGCTTTCAAAATGTATCACAAACTAATCTAAAATCCCATGTGGCAATATAACACACAATTCCTACAAGTAAAAACACTAATTATGGCTCTGTGAACAAGTTTTGAGCAAGTCCCACAGGTAAAGGATCAAAACCAGATTTAAAGGATAATAAAGTAGAATTCCAAGCTGAACAAGCACAAATCAGTTTTACACAGTTCCTACACCCACCAAAAGTGCAGCTGAAAAGGGAAATGATCAACAGCAGTTTTCTTTGGCTTCCTTAATATTTAGAGAGGCTCAGTGTGACAGAGCACATGGCCTGTCAGGATTCCTGTGTTGCTAGAGCTTAGGGTTCTTAATTGGGCAAAGGAAGACAACTTCACAGTACACTGAGGACTAGCCAGTGATTGTTTTAGTCATTTCAAGAGTTTTACACAAGATTTTCTGAAAAGCATAAACAGTAAAATAACATCTCAGTGTCTAATAAGCATTGCACAATGATAGAGATCATCAATCTCCGTCAGTAAGATAGACAGCTGCTTACCCCTAAATTACTACTGGACTCCCTAGGTCTGACACACTGGATTCCTGATGGCACCCATTCTGAATCCAATTCAATAGAGCTGTCTTGAAATTGGAACAAGGGTACCTTCCTGCTTGCATTCACTGGTTCTAAAAAGCACATTTGGAGTAAGTAGCTGGTTCCTTTGCTTCCATGCATGAAGGGAGACTGCATAGGTGACAAAAATGGCAGGAAAGGTACATCATTGCCTCAGCTCTGCATTCAGAAGGGCAGGGCTGAGGCAGGCCACTTTTCTGAGTTTTACTTTGTGTGTGTGTTCTATATATGTGGGCATACACATGTGTACGACCCTATCCACGCTTGAGTGCCCAAACAGACTAATATGATATGCTCCCACCAATAGGGGTAAATCAAAATCTTAAATCTTGTTATAGGGCAGTGATGGAGAACCTTCCAAAGATTCCAGTGATAACACTCAGCCTGTGGCAGCACACATGCCATAGGTTTTCCACCATTGGTTTAGGGACACTTAAGAAAAGCACAGCAAGCAACACTGATTTTCAGGACTGAAGGTGGCATCCAAAGGGTGGAGAAAGTGCCCACTGTTTAGTGGAAGGGCATCTTACCAAGGATTTTACTACTGTAAACAGAATATACCTGTGTTCTAAATGAGAAACTTACTACTTATATACCTCTACTCACTTGCACTAAAAGCAAACAAAAATAAACACAATAAAACAATTATAGAAGGCTTTTCATTCCTTCTCAAAGGCACACCATTTGCTCAACAGATCATGTAAGGCCTAAACAATCAAATGACAAACTGCCAGAGAGTAGTGCTTAATTAGATGCTGTCAAAAACTAAGGTACAGTTTTCTTTTCCTTCCTTCCCTTTTTTTTTTTTTTTTAAACATATATGAAGCAAATGACCAAAAGTATCCATATTACCTTGTTAACTTTCACACCTTCTTTCGGAGTTTGTTTTGTTGCTAGATTATACCCAATCATCTGTTTAGCCAGCTGTCCCACAACTTTGGGGCTGAGGGTGTGAATAGAAAAAGAAAAGAAAATCAGTGTTTATTAAAAGTCATTTTCAGCACAGTCCACACATCCTCACGCCTACACTACCCAGGGATGCAAATCATTCTGCTCCTATACCATGTGCCTAGCACTGTGATAGAGCTGAGAGCAAAATACAAATGAGTAAATGTAAGCTAGAAATGTAAGATGCTCACTGATCTCAGCCATGCTCACCCCTCCATTAGTTACGATCACCACAAAGATACAGTGCTGTGATATTTAGTAGATTTAGACAAAACTGAATAAACATTTCAGAGTGGAGAATTTGGGAAATACTAAACAGAGAGAAATAAGCAAAAGCACAGAGATTAAAGTAAATCATGAGGGATGAATAATGTGATCAGAGAAACATTAAATACAGTCTCAGAAGACAGTAGGCATATACTATGGGGTGAGAGGATCTGCTGCCACTGGAAATATGGAGTGACTCTAGGCACTTTAATAAAAATGATATTGTAAAGCAGCATTTCTCTTGCAAGTAGTATCACTTCCAACCCTTGTGATGAACTGTGTATTGTATGGCAGAGAAACATAAAATATTCCATTAATTAGAGAAGAACAAAACCTTTAAGAGAGTAGAAGAAAACCTGTTTCCTCTGCTTGCTATGGCTTGCTCCTACCAAGCCCCCAGCACTCCTCAGTGGGCTCCTTGGTCATAATCCTCCAAATCACCTGGTCCAAAGGCAAGGAATTAAAAACTCCAGACTCACTCTTTTGTTAAGTGAACACCTCCTTTCAGGCCACTATTGAAGACACCTTTTCCTCTTCCTCCAGCTAAGATCTGAGCTTTCAAAACAATCTCTTTGGCATCTGAAAAAGAGTTGGAAGTTGATTTTAAATTTATTTTTGCCATTTTCTTCTTTCTGTAAGCAAAAAAGAAAGCAGTAGTTCCAAATGCCAGGTGAAAGTATCCTCAAATCAACTTTGAAAATAAAGGCAATAAAAAACATCAAAATCATGAGTGTACCTAAAAACAAAGCTTGTGCACTAAGGATACTCAAAGTGTCCTGCCAGTTTAATCCTCCAATACTCAAGTGTCCCAAGAGAAACTGGGTCTGTGCTCCTTTCCTCTTCTGAGTGAGTCAAAAGATGCTAAGCAAATCCAGGATGGGAGTAGCAGCTTTACTGTGCAATAATAATCCCCCATAACAGGGGCACCAATCTGCCTGTTAGGGAGTTAACTACCTGTCAGCCAGTGGACATGAAAAAGGAAAGATCAGCTTAGGAAGGGAAAATTTTAAACACAGGACACAAAGGCAACATTTAATAGCTGTATTTTAGAAAGCAAAAGTTTTCTGAGCAGTTGTTCTATTTATTGATAGGTCTGGACAGGGAGAGAACAAATGAAGAAATGGATTAAAACAAAGCAGGCAGGAGGGCATCTGACATAAATACACACATCTCAAAGGAACAAATACAAATGCCAAATAAAAACACACAAAAAAAGTTCCATAGCACTGTTCATTTAAGAAATGCAAATTAAAACAACATTGACATACCACGTCACTCCAGAAAGAATGGCTGTCATAAAGAAATCAACTAAGAAGTGCTGGAGAGGTTGTGAAGAAAAAGGAACCTTTCTCTACTGTTGGTGGGAACGTAGACTGGTATAACCACTATGGAAATCAGTGTGGAGACAGCTCAAAACACTAGGATTGGAAGTCCCATTCAACGCAGCTATTCCCCTTCTGAGTATTTTCCCAAAAGAACTGAAAACATCACAACACAGTGATATATATCCACTCATGTTTGTAGCAGCACAATTTGTCATAGCCAAATCTTGAAAACAACCAAAATGCCCGTCACCTAAGGAATGGAGAAAAAGATAAATGGGTAAAAAGATACTCCATTTTTATACACACTGGAGTATTACTCAGCTACAAAGAAAAACTTAAGGCTATTATAAGTAAATGGATATAACTAGAGGTGATGATCATAAGTGAAATAAATCAGACACACATGTGTAAATATCTTATTATCTCTCTCATGTAGGAACTTGAAAGAATAAAATCTGAAAGATATAATAAATATAATAAAAAGGAAAGAAATAACTTGAGGAATAAACAATAAATATGAGGGAAAGGAGAAAAAATAGGAAAAAAATGAAAGTGGAAGAAACATGCAAGTATACATACAGGAGTAATTACAGTACTAATTTCCATCAATATTTTCACTACTTTTTTTTTTGTGGGGGGGAGGTATTGAACTCAGGATCCTGTGCTTGCCAAGCAAGCGCTTATTCCACTGAGTTATCTCCCTGGTCCCAGTATTTTCAAAATAGCAATTAATGTTTAAAATTTTCACTTCGACTAACTTTATATGCTAACATTTGTATTCTAAATCAAAGACAGCAATGAGCAATACAAAAACCACAGTTGAATATCTCTCATCTTGTTCTTCTAAATATGTACCATTTCTACTGTCTTATCAATTATTATTAGATCAATCTTAAATACTAGTATGTTAACCTGAGCAACAGACTTGACAATAATAATATGCAATATAACACCTATTGTTAAGTTAGTAATTACTTGTTTTAAAATTTTGTACTATATATATTGTATGCTACTATTTCTGTTTTTTTTTTTTTTCTTTTGTGTTTACTCCTTAAAATATTTTTTTTTTTAAAAGCAATATTTGGCGGGGACTGGTACTAGAAATTAAACTTAGGACCCTTGCCAGGCAGGCATAGTGCCACTGAGCTATATATCCCTGGCCCAGTATTTTTAAAAATATTGGCAAGATAGGGAAAAAAAAAAATCTCTGGGAAATAAAATACTTATTTCTCTCACTCAAAGAAAGACAGAATGAGAATTGTCTATGCTTGAACCTTTAGAATAGTTATAAACTCAAGTATCTTTGTGAGCCTGGCTATGAAGTTGGGTACATGAAACAGCCCAGTGATAAGTGAGAGACTTAGCAATCATGAAGCAGGGAGTAGAAGAGAAAGAAAAGGGGAAGAACAAGGCAATTGGAGAACTAAAACAAGTATGTATATTAAATTGAAAAATGCATATCTTCAAAGGCCCCAGCTAGGATTATGTTTTTGGTCATATTTGTTTAAAATTCAGAGATCTAAGTCAGACAATCTTGTACAGGACTGCTTTGGCTTTCTTGTTCAGCTCACTAGCATTAAAATCTTCAGATCCAGGTCTCAGTGTGAACCACTATTTCTCACCCTTTGTGCCACATTAATCAAGTTGCTTAATATCTGAGACTCAGTTTTCTCAGTAAAATGGCGATAAAGGTTGTTTTAAAAAATGAGATAGTTCAGAAGAATGATTTACTTCAGATCCTGCAAAGCCATTTATACCATTAGTCACTGGCCTGGTCAATTAGATAATTTATTACTTTTGTAAAGAATTAAGACCATCAAGGGCCAGCCAGATAGCTGAGTAGACTAAAGCACCTGTTTAGACAAAGCACAGCAGCTGGGGTGCAATACCTGGTGTGTGCTGAGACAGCAATAGAGATTGGGTTTGATGGGGTGTGCCCATAATCCCAGCACTTAGATGGCTGAAAACAGGAGAATTACTACAAGTCTGATCTGTACAGTGAGACCCTGTAGACCCCATAGACCTTGTCCTAAATACATTAAAAAAATGTTTTTAACCATCATTTCAGAGATGGTTAAAGAAAGCCTAACAGGGCCAGTCAAATAGCTCAGCAGATTAAAGCACCTACAGGCAGGAACAAGGGCCTACGATTCAATCCCTTGGCCTACTTTGTTGGCCTTGCCCCCAGGGCGCACTGAGACAACTGAAACTTGGCATGATGGTGTGTGCCTGTAATCCCAGCTTTTGGGAGGCTGTAAACAGGTGGATCACTACAAGTCAGATCTAGTGGTGAGACCCTGTAGGCCCTCCCCTAAAATACAAATAAATAAATGAATAAAATAAAATAAAATAAAACCTAACATTCACTGGTATCTCTCATAACTCATGGTGAGAGATTTCTAAGCATTGGCTGTTTCAGAAAACACTCATTACATCCTTGTTACTCAAGAAGAGCATGCAAAGATGGAGCGCAATCCTATAGGTAATGAGGTGCTAAAGGAGGATTTTCACACTGGCTCACAAAGCCAGGGATGATCTTAAAGCACCAAAACTTGGTCTTTGTTTTCTTATATGTGTTTATACACAGAAAACCAGGGCTACCTTCCACCAAGAAACACAGTCCCTTGTTAGGGTACAAGTGTCTACATGCTGGGACCATAGCTTATGCCTGGGCCATGAAACACATCATCACTTAACCATGACTCATAATAAAGTGGTTCCCATCACAATGAGTAACAGATAAGCTATGCCCGCTCCTCACTATCAGAAACTCATCACAAAAAGAGCCGGTTAAAACAACTTTACTGTATATTTGGGTTACTCTATTTAAGAGCAAAAGTAAAAGCAAGGATACTGGAGTTAAAGACACCTAGGTTAAAATCTGCAACTCTACAGCTTAGGATATAGCTCAGTGTAGAGTATTTGTTTTGCCTACATGAGGTCCCAGGTTCCACTGCCACCAATGCAAATCAAGTAAACAAGAAAAACCTTCTAACTCAGATACCAACTGTTTACAGAAAAGTAGTGTACCCCTGAATATAGGTCAAATCTCAACATTACGAAAAATGAAATACAATACTTAAGATGATTATCTCAATGCTTTGCACATTAAAAAAACAACTAATATATGATAGCCTTCATACACAATTATTGTGAGCAATTACCAGACAATGGTACATAGGAAGTCAACTCTAATTGGTCTCTAGAAGACACCAAATGCTAAAAAATACTCCTTCTGTCTACTCAAATGTTTGTGATAACTTTAAATCCTTTAAAAGTCTGACTAGCATTCCATTGCCATTCTCACTTTTCATATCTTTAACCAGGAACGGGATGCCTTCCTATGCACTCTCTCCAATAGTACAACTTATTTATTTATTTATCGGTTTGTTTGTTTATTTATTTAATTTAGGAGCTGGTCATCTTATTATTTTTAATAAGAAATAACAATGAGACAGTTTCAAACCACATTAGGACAGCCACAATAATTAATAAACTGCATATCGTTATCTTAATAGTAATTGTTCAGAGTACAAGATGCAGGCATGATAACCTTTCTAAACACTATTAGCACAAATATTTCTTCTCACTGAAATAAGAGAAAGTAGTAGTATGCATAAATCAATATTCCATAATAGTAGTGTGTTATCCACAAAACTGGCAATGTCAGAAGCTGTTGACTTGAGTGTTTTACAACTCAGCATACTAATCTGGCTTTACTGTTTATGCCTCCTGATTAAACTTTTCTGCCCGATGGCTAATGCCAAGTTAAAGACCTACATAACAAAACATGTACCTTTTGTATTTGACAAGGTCAAATCCCCTCAGGATCTACCTTGAAACCATGTACAGCATTTTACAGAACTTTTGTCAGTGTCACTAATCTGGACAAGTCATGGCCATTGCTTGACCAGTTTGCTCTCTTTGAAAGCCTGAGTGAATGTTTTCTCTCTACACAACTCTCCTTAGGCACACCATACATCATCAATCTCTTCCCTCTGTCACCTGGTAATCTTCTTGAACAGAAATTTTGCAACACTACTGAGTTAAAGGATGTTTGTTCTCTTATGTCCTGAATCCTCACTGACCTTGAAGTGTTAGAGTCAAAATACTGGCTATCTTTGTAGCCCTTCTTTTTCTATAATTCTTTGGTTTGCAAACAAAGTTTTTAACCCTCCAGATGAGAAGCTTAGTAATACTATTACTCTATAGCATAGGTAGTTGAGCTTAATATCACTGTCTTTCTGAATATCAAATGCCTTAGACTTAACATGGAACCAATATTTTCTATCAATCACTGATATTTTAATAAATCCCTAAAGAATGTGATTAAAAAGTGCCACATTTTTACACAGTAATTTAGAAGTCTAAGAATATATAAAATTGAATCAGGTCAATCCTTTGGCATTTTTCCTGTCTCTTCTTCTCTTTTATTATCCTTTAAAAAAAAACAAAAACAAAAAAACATTTACTTGATAGAGTATATTGATAATTGAAGTGATAGTGGAAGCAGCACACATCTGAAAGACCAGAATGCCAGGCATTCCACGCATAGATTTAGTATTCCAAGCATTGCTATCCTCAGTGTCAAAAACCTGTCAGAGATTCTTAGGACCATTGTCTAATTCATCCTATGTCTGTAAGTGCCTGGTTTTGCTCCCAACATGTTTCCTAACTTTTCTGCTAGCTATCTCTTCCAATAGTATCATTTAAAGCCAGACAGGAAGCCCAACTGGGCACTGTTAACTGGCAATACACAGGCTGTGATGAGCTTTGGTTACTAATCTTCAAGACACAGAAACAGTGATGGCCTCAGTAGAGTTGTCAGTTATTCTTGTTACCATCCGACCTCATCTCAGAGAGTCTCTATGACACAGAAGTGATAATCAAGTATGTGGCCCTGGATAGCTGGTAATGCATTCCTTGAAGAATTTAACTTGTAATAGTATGAGGTTTAGAGTGATATTGTTCACCAAGCCATTGCACAGTGCTCAAGGGCAGACTAGATATTGGAAACTTGCGTGTTAGGTTACCTGCATCCATGTGGCTTAGCAAGTTAAGCAGTGATTCTTAACATGTATATCTATGAAGACAGGTTTTCATTATTATGCAAATGAAAGCATTTTTCTTACTTAATTAGTAAGCTAAGGTTTATGAGTTTGTTGAATAATTTAGTAAGCTAAAATATAAAAAGGAGCAGGGCATGGTGACATGTGCCTGCAATCCCAGACAGGAGGATCATTGCAAGTTGGAGGCCAGCCTGAGCTACATAGGGAGATCCTATGGTGAAATACATATGTACATGCATACATACATGAATACATAAATGTAAATGCCATTTATATACATTAACTATATTATATATTTCCTATGGAGTCTAAGAAAATTCCTCTTTATTCAAGGTAGCCTAGATAAGCCAAATGATTGGACATCCACGTGGCAGAACAAGCAAATATTATGGACAGTGAAACCAACGATTCACTGTTTTGCTTTTATTCTAGTGCTGTAGGTTGAAGTCAGGATCTAATATCTGCAAGGCAAGTTCTCCACCAGGGAAATAAAACTCTGTGACTACCTATAATGGTGAACAGAAAAAAGATTATCTAATCTCTGCATATCTTCTGCAACCTAGGCTGCAGTCCAAGAATAAATTCATGAAAATAATCTTAAGTCCTAAACCACTACAGCATGTGTGAAAGCAAAGCAAGCCCCACAAAGTACTTCAATTCAAATTTACTTAAGGTGATAAAACTTAAGCAAAATGGGGGACTGGGGAAATAGCTCAGTAGAGTAAGTAAGCACTTGCCTGGCAAGTGCAAGGGCTTGAGTTCAATCTCCAGTCCTAAAAAAAAAAAAAAAAAAAAAAAAAAAAAAAAAAAAAAAAAAAAAAAAAAAAAAAAAAAAAAAAAAAAAAAAAAAAAAAAAAAAAAAAAAAAAAAAAAAAAAAAAAAAAAACTTAAGCAAAGTGTCTATACAATAGTCACTGGTCTCTTCCTTCAGGATTTTCCAAATTGATTCTACTTAATGTCACTTTTGGCATGTATTTAAAGATCAAATTTATCCAAAAACTCAAATTTCTTTTTTTCTACAACATTCTTACCTTATCCTAAAGATTTACTTTAAAGAACAACATTTAGAGCCATTTAGAAACCTAAACAAAACGCCACACAAGGTCTTATTTACTGTTTCCTAAACTGCTTTATACCAGTTGTCATAGTTCCCCAAGTCTCGTGCTGCAGAGCAAATATTCTTCAATGCATTGTTAAACCTAAAGGAAAAATGTTATATTCATTAAAAGCACAACATAAGAATAAACATTTCAATCAGGTAAGATTTGTAAAAATGATTTGCTTTGTGTTTCAAAGACGGCACTCAGAAAATATATTTGTGCAAAATGATGTTCATGAGACAGAGTTCAGAACCACAGTTGAGACCACAGTAAATATGTGAGAATGGTAATCAAGAATATCAAGAAGTTAGTTTCAACTACCAATTCGAAAAGAGTTGACTGATGAACCAAGTATTTATATATCCTGGCTAGCTTTATTCAGCATTTCTCTTATAAAATATATTTTCCTAAATGCAAAACATAGTATAATATACAGCACTCTGCAGTGAGATGACTACTACAATGATCATCCATTTCAAGTCAATAACATTGGACTTGTTGAGGAAACTGTAATTTCTATGGTTCACTGACTGGAGCAAAATTGGAATATCCAGTTTCAGCAGAATTGCTTTGTGTAATTTCTAGCATGGCAATAACCTTTCCTCAGGTTTGATAGAATCCTAATTGAGACTGCTAAAATGTATTTCAGCATTTCAGATTTACCTGTTACCAGAAGGCAAACAAAAGGGAGAGGAGGAGACTTGAAAGATATTATGGAAAGATAAACTTTTACAAAAGAATATAAATTATAGGAAGATAAGTGAGAGGCCTAAGTGCCAATTTCCCAAAGGAAATGAGCCAACTTCTGTACTTTCATTATGACTCCTTAACCCAAGCTTCAGTGCAGTTACCAATACCTAATTATTACTACAATATGTCTCAGGTTGTAGCTAGGTTGTTATGATGCTATGAATAGTCTATCCATATACCCAATGACAACTGTGAGATGAAAGCATTTATTCCAACTTCCCCTCTACTTGACATGGGCTCTTCAATTTTGGGACAGAAAACTTATATCTGTAAGACATCAGAATAAGCCATTTCATCACTGGTCACATCACTTGATTAAATTAGACTAGAGGTCCTTGGCTTCCCATCAGAGAATAATAGGCACTTTTTTTTCTCTCTCTCTCTCTCTTTTTTTTTTTTTTTTTTTTTTTTTTTTTTTTTTTTTTTTTTTTTTTTTTTTTTTTTTTTTTTTTTTTTTTGGTCTTTTTGAGACAGGGTCTCTCTCACTATGCAGTTCAGGCTGGCCTTGAGCTCACCTTTTGTAGCCCAGGCTGGTCTTGAACTCGCACTAATCCTCCTGCCTCAGCCTCCCAAGTACTGGGACTACAGGCATGTGCCAACATGGCCTGGCTTATTGGTACATATTTAAAACAGTGAATTTCAAATATAAGTAAAAGAAATAAGTCCCTCTCTAGCATAGGGATTTTATAATGGAAATAGTAAGTTATTTAGGGGGACATTATTTTACAGTAAGAAATTCATTACTAATGATGATTTTATGAAAGTTTTAAATCTAAGCTTTCTGTTAAGTATAGTATATAATTAGGTCCACATTATCAAAACTATTTCCTCCACTCAGATACTGTGTTTGCATAATCATGTCATTAAGAACACTACATGAGTTTTAAAATTATTATCTTAGTACTAAAGAAAATAATATTAATTTTAGTTATGAAAATTTTTCAATTGAAATATTAAGCCAGTTTCACATTATCATTCTCTTGAAAATATTGTCTATTTATTAGTACATTATAGGCCTTATTAAAAGATGTAAATTAATCTCTTGTTCATCGTGGTGTTATTTATTGCTTTTATAACCATTAATACACACTTTGTTGATAACATTTTAAAAGATAAGTTAGTTACCTCTAGAAATACTCAATTCAGATATAATATCTTACTTATGCATCAGTAAAACACACTACTGCTCTCTGCATTTTAACATTGCTAAACCAGTTTAGATATAACCTTGCTTTGTGAATGCAGTTTAATATTAATAAGCTAACCATATTGCCCTAACTAAATTAAAAGATATATTTCTAGAAGAAAGCTCAATGACCGACCCTTCTGAAATTGATGGTAAAAATAACTATGTGCTCTTAATCAAGCATCTGTAGCTAATCAAAGATTTTGTAATACTTTAAAGTTGCAACTATAGGGAATTTAACAACTCATTTACAAGTGACATCATTTGGAAAAATAATTTTTTGCAAAAAGCAAGTTTCTTTAGAAGAAGACCTCTCTACCATATTTTGTACAAATTAATGCTATAATACAAGTTGACAGAAAGAAAGAAAAACACTTGTATAGCATTTCTAACTTCAGGGGCTGGGGACATAGCTCAGTAGAATAAGCACTTGCCTGGCAAGTGCAAAGTCCTGAGTTCAATCCCTGGCACCAGAAAAACAAACAAACAACAAAAAAGACTTAAATATGAAGTATCTTATAATATCCTTATTTTTGCATAATAACAATTTATATAAAAACATTTGTAACTCCAATAGATTGTGAAGACAGTCAAGAAAAATGAAATGCATTTAAAGTATTTACAAACACTGAAAGCATTTCTAATGTGTTTTATGGTACTCTTGAAGGGAAGGTAAACTCGCAATGAAAAAATAATCATTTTTCCCATAATTTTCAAAGCAAGGAGATGAATCAGTTTTCAATTAGTGATACAGAGTCATTCTCAGTTACAGCTGAGATTTACTGTAGGAACTCAATTGTAGACAACTGTGAGAAAATGGGAGTTAGAGCCGCAGAGATCTCCCCAGATAGCCAGGCAGTGGGAACAGCCCCTGCAGATATAGAAAGCTGAAGCCAAAGGGGAAGCTATGGAGGATGTGTACCTGACTCTGGAGTGATGAGCTGTGTCTGTGAGTGGAGAAACTTCTGGCTACAGAGAAGAGAACAAGGGCAGGACAGCCCTTTGCCAGCATCTGTTCAACTACTGCCACCTAATTGTAATGAACTTTAGAGTCTACCCGTGACATTTCACCATGCCATGCAAATTCTTCCTTTGATCAACTCCAACCAAAACTTACTCAGTCAGAGGAACTCTGAGAATCACACATGTTGCTATGTGTTCTAACTTAACCAAGGTGTCAAAGAATTAATCAGTACCAATGCTGGTAAAGAGATATCATGGCTGCACCCACAACTTTTGATGGTCAAGAGTGAACAGTTCTGAAACTTTTCTAGGTGGCTTAAAAACCAATCTTGAACAAACACATGGCCCTCCTTTAACAGTAGACAATTGGAATCTTCTCCATAAAATGAAGTAAAGTGATATTTTTTGTCATGTTTTGAATTTTTCATTAGTAGGTATTTGCAACACGTAATTATGCTCATCTTGGGGAACTGGCACATACTATACATATGCATGCTGATCATTTTTATTTGCCATCCCCACAACCAGTGAGGAACAGAAAGATCTGCAATATCCATAACTGCCATGACTTTGACCCCACTCTCATTCTACTAATAGGAATAAAAACTTCAGAGCAAAGTAAAATGATGACATATAAAATGCAAGTACAAGATACATTCTCTGGCATCACCCACCCTTTAAAATGTTTATGATTACCAGAATATGACTATTTGAAGATCATGCTTTTTTTCTAATACCCGCTAGTTAGATCAATTCCTCTCTTGGCCACTCCTCTGGTAAGATGTGTTGCTATACCCTGATAGTTATGGTCTGCCATCTGTGCCCTCTCTAGACAGCCATTGTTCTGCTGCCCATGATCTCTTGACCAAAATTTCATCTAGGAGTTGCCCTCTTCACAATAGAACTAGAACTATTAGCTTCTTATGGGTGGGTCCTCTCAGAGGGGATCCAAAAATAAAGTAACTAAGCCCCTAGTCACAGGCCCCTAATTACATATCCCAGAGCATGCACACCTTGGCAAGGACTTGAGCTCAGTAAGGCCTAAACTTGAGAACTAAACTTGAGAACTGTGTGCATCAGAGCTCTCATCCCTGACACTCTGTCCTCTCTTCTAGCTCACACAGATGATCTCTCGGGAACACTTCACCCCCTAACCACTTAGATCTCTTCCTTCAGAGATCTATTCTCGAGACAGGCTCTGTCTCAATTATTCTCTCTAGAAGTCCCCGCCTCATGATGGCATGAGGCTTTGGGGGTACAACTAGACATAAACCATAACAAGATACTTGGTTCAATCTCTAGTACTGTAAAAGAGAACTTCCCACCCACCCCACCCCCCGCCCCATTTTTCTGGCAGATAGGGTTGGGAACACAGAGAGGTAAACAATAAAGACAAGATACTGTGCTCTGTTTTTCTGTTTCTATTTGTTTGGCTTTCTTAGTTACCTATTCAAATTAGAAATCAAAATCACATCACTTTAAATAAACCAGAAAAGCATGCCAGGATTCAGCACTTCAAATCCCACTAATTTGTTATTTCATACTTTCAATAAACTTGTAAATTAGTTTATTACTTTAAAGTGTGGCATATAAACAGAAAAACAGATTGGGAACCACACAGAGTCTTGGAGGCTTCAGTGAGCTGCTCTGGAGGGGAAAAGCACCACAGCCTGCCCATCCAGTACCATGACCATCTTGGGAGCCATGCGGAACCTAATGAAACTCAGGAATCTCAATGGGCAGTTTTGGGGCAGAAAAATTCTAGCCTTGCTCCCCCAACAACTTGGGTGGCATGCAGAGCCTCAGGGGACTTCAGGAGCCTCAGTGAGCCAGACTGGAGAGGATAAACACCACCTAACAGCCCTCTATCATCCAAGGAACCTTGCTCTGGAGGAGTGCTGGTGCCTGGCCCTTGCTCCCACACTGCAGGTGAGGCGGCCAGCTCAGGAAGCACCTAAGATACAGTAACCATCTTGTCTGGAGGAACTTAGGGTAAATCCACACAAACAAGGGGAAACAATTTGCATATTAACTCCTAGTGTATGATTAATAAATTAGTCTGCTATATAACTATAGACTTTGCTCCTATGGTCTAAAGTACAAAATCAATAGTTACCACAGTTGGTCAGTTTCTAAATTGTGCATATTACACTAATTGTAATATGCTAGTACTGTAGCAAGGATGTCATATCTATCAGAATCAGTTCTCCCTCATGTAACAGTACTGGGAAGCTCTGGGGAAATAACCTCATCACAGCCCTACACCAAGAAAAGGAGAACTGAACCTAATAAAAACCAACATTCCACTTTCAACTAATTGGGAAGGCAATATCTTTAGACAAGACACAAACAAAGAATCTCCTCCTACACACTGAAGATAACCCTGAAGTGCTGACTATTCCTGGAGAGGCCTTGATATTAGTGATAGCTGCCTAGTACCAAAAGTCACTAGGATCACCATAGAAAACAAAATCAAAAAACATTCATTTTTAAATAAAAAATGTCCAAACAAAGGAGCAAAATGTAATCTCATGCCTCTAGCCCAAGAACAAGTCCAGGAAACAAAAGCACAGAAGGAATCAGGACCTGCACAAATTTCTGAAATGAAAGCAACTGAAGTAAAGAAACAATTTCATTAGGCTACAGAAGATATCAGATAAGAAACAATCTCTCAAGTAAAAAAAGATATGATAACCACAAATGAAAGAATTGTTCAGCATATCTGAAGAAGACAAAGAGAAAAAATAGAATATAGAAAAATGATGGCATGCTTCTCAGCCTTTTAGAAAAGACCAAGTGAAAAAATAATAAGATACCTTGAATGAACAATATAAGAATTATAATGAATGAAAGAGATACCCAGGATATTGAACAAAACTGAAGATATACTTTTACTCTTTGTTTGTTTGTTTTTGTCTTTTTGAGACAGGGTCTAACCAAGCAGTTGAGGCTGGCCTTGACCTCACTTTTGTAGCCCAGGCTGGTCTTGAACTCGCACCGATCCTCCTGCCTCAGCCTCCCAAGTGCTGGGATTACAGGCGTGCGCCACCACGCCCAGCACTTTTACTCTTTGAAGACAACAGTATTAGAGCTAGCAATCATGTCCTGAAAGAAAAAAACTTCCAATCCACATTAATGGACTCTGCAAAATTACCTTTCAAAAGTAATGGAGAAGCTGGGTGTGGTGGCTCACACACACATGGAAGAATAATAGAAATGAACCACCACCAAGCAGGGCAAACATTTATGGTAAAAGCAAAAAGTATGGAATAAACTGCAGGAATATAACATGACAAAGGTAAATCAATATCAGTTATAACTGTCAGTACTATTGGTCTCAATTTAGCAATAAAAAGAAATAGACTGGCAAAGTGGATGAAGAAAGAAAATCTAATAATATGCTAAATGTACACATTTAACTCAAAAGAAAATTCAGAGTGAGAGCATAAAAATAATACTGCATGTGACAGTGTGACAGGAACTCAAAAAAAGCAGCAGTATCAATTTTGTTTGTAGAAAATGTGAACTACAAATCAAGAATAATCAAAAGAGATAAAGTCATGACATACCTGTTGGGGAAAAATGCAAGAACAGATAAAAATCATAAAATCATATATATATAAATATATATATATAATATGCTTTTATATATATTTATAGTATATTTATATACTTCTGTATCCATAAAGTCATATATATATATATATATATATATATATATATATATATAAAATATGGGAGCATCCAACCATATAAAACAATTTTTGGGGGGGAGGGGGAACCAGGGTTCAAACTCATGACCTTGCATATAAAACAAATCTTTTTTTTTTTTTTTTGACAAATCTTAATTGACATGAAAAATCAAATAAACAATAACACAACTGTAACAAGGGACTTTAACATTCCGCTGTCACATTTTTTGACTAGACAAAAAATCTTCAAAGAAATGTCAGAACTGAGCCAATCTTGTGAAGCAATAGACTTTGTGGACCTTTACAGAGGAAACCACCCAACAATATCAAAGTACACATTCTTCATAGCTGCATATAGGACGTTCTCTAAAACAGATCATAAACTACAACACAGAATGTGCTAAAATAAATGCAAAGGACTGAAATTATTCCATGCATGTGATCTGACCATAGTCTAATGAAAATGGAAATTAATGATGAAAGCAATCATAAAAACTCCATGAACATGAGACAATTAAATAACATCTTCATGAATAAACAAAGGGTCACAGACTAATTAAAGAATAAAACAATATTTACATTCAAACAAACAAAAAAGGTAGAATTTGCCAGAACTTGTGGAACACAATGAAAGCAGTCAGAGTGAAATTTATAATGGTTGGTTCTCAAAACAGAAAACAGAAAGAGCACAAATAAATAGTCTTATGCTGTATTTCAATGCTCCAGGAAAAGAACAGAAGTCAAGCTCAAAAACTAAAGAAGAGAGGGAATTGTAAAAATCAGAGCAGCAATGAATGCAATGGAGAATCAGAGTTGGTTCTTTAAAAGAATAAATAAAAATGACAAAAATCACAGAATCATGTCAATAATGCAGAAAAATATTTTTTAAAAATACAACACTCATTTATGACACAAACCCTACAGAAAATCAGAATAGGTGGTATTTACCTTCTATAAAAGCCACTTATGACAAGCCCGCAACATCATACTAAATGGACAAAAACTGAAAACATTCACTTTAAAATCAGGAATGTGACAAGGATGTTGTCCACTATAACCATTCCTAGGTAAATACAGTTCTGAGAACTTTAGCCAGACAAAGTAGACAAGGGAGAAAAACAAAAAGAATAAAGATTGTAAAGGAAGAAGAGATATGATCATGATTTACGGATTACACAATGCATTATATAAAGACCCCCAAAATTTGACCAAAGACTTCCAGATTTGGTGACAGGGGGCTCAGGTTCTGTGTGCCTCACCTTCAACCAACTGCAGGATGTGATTGAATCTAAGGAGGAACTTATCCACCGGAAGAACGTGATAGTTCTCCAGGATGAAAATTTTGTTACTAAAGAAAAATTTCAGGCTATGGAAAAGAAGCTGACACAAGAGAAAGCTGCCCATGCCCAGACCAAGATCCTTCTGGCCAAGGAATAGGAGAAGCTACAGTTTGCCCTCGGAGAGGTGGAGGTGCTATCCAAGCAGTTGGAAAAAGAGAAGCTGGCCTTTGAAAAAGTGCTCTCCAGCCGGGCGTGGTGGCTCACGCCTGTAATCCCAGCACTTGGGAGGCTGAGGCAGGAGGATTGCTGCGAGTTCGAGACCAGCCTGGGCTACAAAAGTGAGCTCAAAGCCAGCCTGAACTGCACAGTGAGACCCTGTCTCAAAAAGCCAAAAAAAAAAAAAAAAAGAAAAAGTGCTCTCCAATGTCAAGAGCAGAGTCCTGCAGGAGTCCTTCAAGAAGGATCAGCTCATCACCAGGTACAATGAAATTGAGTCTCACATTACAAAGCAAGGGATATACTTAATGGCAAAGATAATGAGATTAAGGAGTTACAAGTTATCGACCAACAGAAACAGATGTTCAGGAACCAAAGGTCTGACTTCTGGATCCAGAAGCAGCAAGAAAGCTACATGGCCCAGGTGCTGGACCAGAAGCATAAAAAAACCTCAGGGATGTGGCAACCCCACAACCACCAGCGCCTCAGGGAAAAATAAAATGATCATCGCTTCTCTAAAACAAAACAAAGACTTGCAGATTTAATAGCCAAGTTCAGTAGCAAAGATATATAGAAAGTCAACACTCAAAATCAATAACATTCCTATACACAAACAACAAACTGACAGAAATTAGGGAAATAACACATTCCGTAACTGCATCAAAAAAATGAAATACTTAGGAATCAATCTACCAAAAGAAGCAAAAGATTTATAAGGGAAAAATAAAGTACTCTGAAAAAAGAGGTTAAAGAGAACTTCAGAAAATGAAAAGACATTCCTTGCTCATTTATAGGAAGACACAACACTGTGAAAATGGTCAGACTACAATCAAAACACCATTCACACACCACACAGAGCTAGACAAAACATTTCTAAAATTCACCTAGAACCAGAAGAGAATTTGAGTACCAAAAGCAACACTGGGGGAAAAAAAAAGGCAAGGCATGAAGAATCACAATGTCTTAACTGGAAATTATATTCCAAAGCTACTAAATAAAATAAATAAAATTAGTATGGTAATGACAAAAATCAGATCTGAGGATCTATGGAACAGAACAGAAGAAGCAGACACAGCTACAAAAACACTCAGCCACCTTATCTTTGACAAAAGGGCCAAACATGTTAACTGGAAGAAAGACAGCATATTTAATAAATGGAGTTGGAAAAATTGGCTCGCCTTATGCTGAAGACTAAAACTAGTCATACATCTATCATTATGTACTAAAACTAAAGTCAAAATGGATCAAAGATCTAAATCTTAAAACAGAACTACTAAATCTACTAGAAGAGAAAGTAGGTAGAAATCTTAAAGACATTAGGATAGGCAGAGTTCATCAACAAAAATAAAACTGCACAGAAAATAATTAAAAGAATGAACAATCAGGATTTCATCTTATTAAAAAAGTTTTTGGACATTAAAAGAAATCACGAAAAGAGTAAAATGATGACTCACAATTGGGAAAAAAAGAATTTTAGCCAACTGTCCATCGAATAAAGTACTTCTTTCTAGAACTCACAAAGAACTTTTTAAAGATCAGCTCCCCAAATTCAAAGACCCAATCCAAAAATGTGCATTTGAGATAGATACACATTTCTCAGATGAATAAATACAAATGGGAAATAAATACATCAAAAACTCTTCAACATCATTAGTCACTTGAGAATGTAAAGTGATACAGTGGCTCTTCATCTAGAAACAGAAAAGTCCTAGGAAAGCAAGAGCAACACTGGGAGAAACGGCAAGGCATGAAGAATCACAATCTCTTGACTGCAAATTACATTCCAAAATTGCTAAATAAACAGAATTAGTATGATAATGACAGAAATCAGACCTGAGGATCTATGGGACAGAAACAATACTGAGATTCCATCTCACCCGAGAATCATTAAGAAATTAACCCATAACAAATGGTGTAGGGGCTGTGAGGAGAAAGGAATCCTTCCCCACTACTGGTAGAAGTATATACTTGTACAACCCCTGTGGAAATCAGTGTAGAGATTCTGGGAAAAAATTTAAAAAAACAAAACAAAACAGCATTAGTGGTCCAATTCAACCCAGTTATTCCTTTCCTGGGTATTGTTTCAGAAAAACTGAAAATATTATACCACATCAATAAATGTGCTCCCATATTGAAAGCAGCACAATATGTAATAGTTAAATCTTAGAAACAATCCAAATACCCATTAATAGAGGAACAGATAAGAAAGATGTGGTATTTTTATACAGCAAACTATTATTCATTGTAATTTCAGCTTAAAGAAAGATAAACTCATGGCTTTTTTAGGTAAATGGATACAACTACAGACCATGCTCATATGTAAAATAAATCAGATCTGCACATGTAAACATCATATTGTTTCTCTACTATAAGAACCTGAAAATGTAAATGAAATCCAAAATATGTAATAGATAGTATGAAAGGAAAGAAACTGCTCAAAAGACAAGAACAACTGGGTTGAGGGGAAGGAGGAAAAAAAAAAAAAAACTGGAAGGGAAAAAATTATATGTGTATACATACAAGATAGCTAAAATAACAGTACTACTAATTTCTACTGGTTTTTCAAAGGAATAGTTAATGCTTTTTTAATCAATTTTGCATACCTATATCTGGCAATGTGAATAAGTACTTTAAAGATAATATGCAACATACTAGCCATTATTGATTTCCAACCATTATTAATTTATATATATATATATATATATATATATTTAATGGCTGGCTTACCCTGCCCTGAGAGTGGGGTTGGTGTAGCATTTGGTGCCAGGGATTGCAGTCCCTGAGCCATCTTGCCAGCCCATCAGCTTGTTTTGAAATTCTGAGTTGTTTTTAATTTTCTTTTTTAAGAATTTTTTATTTTATATATTTATTTTTTTCTTGTTTCACAACCTTTGTTTGTTTATTCACTCATTCCTATAGCCAGCTCAACCAGCCCCGAGGGCAGGGCCAGTGCAGCATGTGGTGCTGGGGATCGAACCACGGTCCCTGAAGCCACCCAAGCTTTCCCAAGCAGGCGCCTTAGACCACTGAGCCATCCCACCGGGCCCCTGTTTTTAAATTTTTAAATAATTTTTAAAAAAATTTTCTTTAAAACTAAAAAACACACTGATTATCTTTGCTTTATACATTTAATGCTTTTAAGATGAGTAATAATTTTACCATAGTGGTCTTAAATAGACCTCATAATCAGAAAAGCTAACTCTGAAATAGGTCTCCTAGAACAAATCGCCTTAAGTGTTCAGTAAGATTACAATGAACTCATTTTTTTAGTTGCAACAACTAAAAAACATGTATTTTACTAGTCCTATTTAACAAATAAGCCCATATTCCAGGCATTCAGTCTACTGTCATTTAAATGCTACAGATACAAAATTTCAGGGCTGAGAAGATAGCTTGGTAGCATATGCGCCTGCCTGAGAAGTATAAGGTCCTGAGTTCCATCCCTGGTACAACATGCCATGTCAACACATGCCCGTAATCACAGCACAAGGGAGGCTGAGACAGGATGATCACCAAGAGTCCAAACTGTGTAGTGAGATCCTGTATTAAAAATAAAATCCAAATAACAGCTTGATAATATTGTCAGAAAAACCAGAGGCTTTTGGTTTCCACTTTAAAGTTTGTGCCCTGGCAGTGCAAACACAGTGACACCAAATAATATGCTGTGTTTGTATACATGGAACATAGAAAAACACATCCAACTAAGCTGTTTATGGCTCAATAACCTTGGTTTTCACCTGTGCTTTTGTTTCCTGTAATACACATATTAATATATAAAAATAAAGATTATTTTCAAAATGCAAAACAAACTCAAAGTCTGTATGGTAGCTACTGCTATGCTGGATGGAGTTCAGTAAAATGTAGGATTGACCTACCCCAAGAGATATCAGAAATTTCAGAAACAATTGCCCAAGATACACACATCTATTGAGGCCCAGTATAATTTGTGATGTTGCATTCAAACTGTACTTGCTTTAAATTGCAATGTCTTCAGCTTTTATTGCCTGTCCTGATCCATTCATTGTGTCTGAAATGTAAGTCTACTGCTTGAATATTAAACATAGTAGTCATTTTAAAGTGCATCGTGAGAAAGAAACCATGCAGTATGAGTGAGCTAGGCAGAGTTTATATTTGACTTTCAAGGGTTACGAAAGAAAGAGAAACAAGTAAGTTTTCCTTTTCTCTTTGTGGTAAGTCTTGATTTCTGAATTAGCTTTCCATAGCTACAACAAAATAGCTAAGAAAGTCAACTTAAAAAGAAAAAAAAAAATGAGTGTGTTCCTGAGTTTCCAGTCTGTGGTAAGCCATAAGTACCAAAGCAGGTCACTGAGAGGGAGCACTGCTCCTGTCCTGGCAGCAAAGAATCAGAGGGGAATCACACTGTGCTAGTGGGCTTCCTTTTTTTCCACACTCACTGCATCTTCAGAACACTGGATGGTGTCACCCACATTCCCAGCTGCCTTCCCACCTTTCCTTGCTCTCCCCTATGTTATGGGAAACTTCCTCACAGACACATCCGCGAATGTTCTTTCTTCAGTTCATAGGAATTATGTAATCCAATAATTTGCCATCAAACATCATCATTTTTCTCCTTCCTTTCCCCCACCCTTTCTTTGCCAGTAATGACACCAAGATAATTTGCAAACTCAACTTTCTGTTGAAATAGGCACAAAGATCAGCTTTGATTTCAAATTCTAGCCTCTACTTCACTTTCCCTCAGAACCACTCCCAAACAAATTTACTCTTTCAAACACTGTGAAGTAGTTTTCACTATGAAGGAACTGCACCTAACCTACAAAGCTACAGTGGTACATCTACTTTCCTAGATTGTTTTCACAACAATGTTGATGTTATTTTGAGCATTTGAACTCTGCTGCATCTTATTTTCTAATATTATTTTTTAAAGCCAGTCTGAGCTGTAATTCATAATGGGGGAGGCCAGGCCAAACATTACAAGTGGGGAATTAAGAAAGTACTTAGTCAATATGCTTTTATTTCTTGAAGAAAAAAAAAAAAAAAAACTGATGTTTTTTAAAATTCTGAATTGAGTTTAGGATTGTAGCAATCAAACAATACAAGAATATATTCAGGAGCTAACGCTTCTGATAAAACTTGGAGGAGAATCAAGCATAAGAACCTGAATTTGATCTTGAGCAACAACTAAAAAAGAAAGGGTTTGAAAGAGAAAGCAAGATATTTGGCAGTTAAGTAGTTATCTAATGTTACTAATGTGGCAGAAAACAAAGTTCTGTTTCACAGTTGATAATCAGTCTTGTATGACGACACCCTCTGAAACACCAACCATTTCAAGAAATTTACGCTTAAGATTTGCACTTCACTATCACAGCTGGAAAGCTAGTACACAAATTGCTTGAATGTTTTTTGAAACTTTTCAAACTGGATAGTATTTGTCCTGTAACTCATACTTTCTACTGAAAGTGTACCACAGAAATTCATACAGAAATCCTGACCTACAAGGTGTCAGGATAAGAAGGTGGGGGCTTTATAAGACACGGGGTGAAAGCCATCACAAATGGGATTGGCTCTCCTAAAAGGGATCACATCACAAAGAGGTTACATCACTCCAGAGCACAGCTAAAAGTCTCTACCTATACAACAGAAAGCAGGTCCACTCCAAACATTTATTGTGTTCCTAGCTTGAATTTCTCAGGCTCCAGAAGTAAATCTATGGTTTATACATCACACAGTTTATATATCACATTTGCTATAGCAGTCTCAATGGCTTAAGGCCCTTTTAATACTTTCTGTTTTCTACTTTAGTTTCTAGTAACATGAACAACCAAAAGTAATAAAAATATCTGAAAAAACCTCCTTTTGTTCCTCAGTGCTGGTGTCCATAAATACAGCTGCAGCCTCTTCCAGGTGCCTGACCCCTTTTCTTTGCCAACCAGCACGGGATGGGACAGTCTGTCATAGTATATAAATATGTTTTGACCTTAGGGAGCGGAGAAGACCTTGCTGCCTAGAAGAATTTCCCAGGATACCTGTCCAAAAGCTACAAACAAGTTAGCCCACCCTGTCCTTATGCAAAGGGAGCAATCATTACAAATCAACTAAATTAATACTGACTTGGGAATTCTTCTGAGTCTAACAGAGCAGATGTCAGCTATCTACTGAAGGCCCTCCTAGTTCAAAGAAGACACCAAGCCAACAGGAATCCAGTGTCAGGAGGGGATTCTGTCATGCTTAATGAAGCCACTCTCTAGTATTTTTGTTTCCATAATGCCCCTCTCCCCTTTTCTAGTGTGCGAGTTTCACTGAAAAGCATGCACAGCAGGACACAGATAAGATTGCCTCAATATAAATGCCTAAAGAAAAGCGCCAGGTACATAGCAGGCCTCTACATCTGGCCATTTATTTATGCTCATCACTCCCTTTGCACTGTGAAATCATAATCAGTGTTGGTTAGACACATAAAGGAAGCAAGATTTGTGGTAAGTACATGGATTATCTTTGCTTAACAAATAACAAAGGGAAGTGAGTTTCTCAGGGTCACAAAACTAACAAGATGTGAACTCAAGATTTTTAAGCTAGAAAGAGTATTCAGAGGCTGTACTCTACCTCTGCACACTGGACCTCATTACTGGGATTTCCTCCCAAGCATTTCATAATTAACATTTCCAATCACACAGAAAAGTAGAATAATTAGTATAGTAAATATCCACATAATCCCTACCTGGATTCTCGAGGTGTTCACACTTTTCTGTATTATAGTTTATGACATATCTCCCCACCCACTTGCATTTTATTTTTCTAATGAAGCTCAAAGTAAGTTGCAGACATTGGTACAGTGGCTATTACACTCTTCAGCAGGCACAACAATACAATTCCTAGTATTTGTTGGCAGTTTCTTTTTGAAGGAGGTTGAAATTTAAATACAATTAAATATTAAAACTTCAAGTGTACTATTCAATATTTTGTGACAAATACAACTACTTTTATGAGACAAATCCTTATCAAGAAATAATTATTGTTTCCAGCAACTAAATACAAGTATTTTTAAGATACTCATTGATACATAAAATACCTAAATTATTTTGATATTGCTTAATATTTTTAGAAAAAATATGTAAAGCTAATAGCACTGACAATAGATCTACTGTCTCTCCCTAAATTTCTTATTGACACTAAATACAAAATACTAAAATTCCTATACCCCCACATTAAGCTCCATGTCCCCCTACAGACCTGTGTGCGGGTACTTAGCAGATACACAAAAACTCAAAGGTGTATCAAAAAGGAATCATTTTCCACAATTGCTTTGCCAAATTAAAATTCTGCTGAAATAGTCTTTTGTTAGTTGGAAAAAATATGCATAATATCTCAAAAAATTCTTTTTAAAACTCATGAACTTGGATAACTTTTGGAAACTGTTAACAACTAACTACTTTAACATGCACTTTTACATGCGTGCTATGCTGTAAATGCAAAGGGAGCTCTCAGCACTACTGCTCTATGGTGCTCCCTTGCACCACACCTGCTTTGGCATCTCTGTGGCCATCCCAGTTTGAAAGGGGAAGGAATTCTCCTGGGGGTTCAGACAACTTCCAAAAAAGCTAGGCAACTTGATCTGATGCTTAAGTAATGGTGATGAAAATGACTATCTTTAATCAAAAGCTATTCTATGCTGTCAATGTCACTGTCATCTGCTTGACACTTAACATCATGAGACTCCAGAGAGTCTTTAGTTGAGCCGGCAGAGTTTTTGAAAGAAAATCACTAGAACATATTTGAAAGATAAAAGTCAAAACACATCCATGTTACAAACTAGAATGTATTACTTCTTGGCAAACTTTAGAAAATATTGTTATAAATTCCTTTTAAAAATGTTTAAAATGACATAAAGCCAACATCAACAGTAGTTATCTATGGGGAATAGAGAGTCAAGTGATTTTTATTTCTTTCTTTATAGTTCTGATACTAGCTGAATTCTTTACAATGATGATATACAATCAGAGAAAAACTATTTTCAGATATAAATAAAAGTTATGTTTCTTTCACTTGGTAAGAACAGTACACAGTATATTGTTAAGAAGGGGGAAAAGCTAGCTATACTTCAAGATACAGATCATTAAATGCACTCTCACACATATAACATACGTAGACTTAGCATCAATCAAGTATGAAATATATCAAAGTATAAACTCTAGAAAGTGGAAGAAAGTTATTATGGTTAGTTGGTTGGCTTTTTTCTTCATATAGACTATACACCTACTATACGAAATACATATACTATTTGGAAGTAAGGGGAAATGATCGTTATTTTTAAAAAGAACAGTATTACTTATTAGAACATATCAGGTTCTGTAGATGCTACAATGCTACTTAGATGCTACAATCAACACTACTTCATATCACTGGATGCCGACCTGATAACAGAGTAGACTAAGAGAAACAATGCTATTGTTATTCAGTTCAACACAGAAGACTGGTAGAAAATCAATCATGCATTTCTTGGAACATGGGGTACACAACTATACTTCTCAGAATAAGCTGACCTGGTTCATTCAGGGAATGTAAGGACTTGTTCCTCTATCTCAAGTCACCTGATTCTGTAGGCAGAGCATAAAGGGCTGGCATGCCCTCTTCAAGGTGTCCTCCACAACCCACAATGTAAGATAATAGCGCACACATGTAAAAACATCTTTCTGTGTATGCATACTTGCTGTGCCTCTTAAGTCCCTCCTGAAAAAGAAAGTGCCCTGGAGATGATGAGAGTACAATGGACAAGTTCAGGATTGATGGATCATAGCACTTGGGATAAGAGCTCAGTACTGTCCTTTACTGTCCAACTCAGTGACTGGCTGAGCCACTCAGTTGCTCTGATGTAGTCAGCCTAACAATGTCTCAGTTTTCTAACCTACAAAGTGAAGTTGAAAGAAACAATGTCTTTCACAGCCACTTATACTCATATGTTGAGTAGCAGGTAAATGGCAGATAATGATGACAATGAATACACTGTCAAGTAGACAAAATAATTTTAAAATGAATAACAAATCCACCATTACTAACTTCTGAACATATTAGGAATACATGACACTTACCTCTTGTATTTTTTCCAATCACTTAGAAAAGCTGAATAAAATATGCTCATGGCTGAAGCATTCTCTTCATATTAAAGAGGCTGAGATTCCTTCAAAATCAGCCCAAATCCCATAGTGTTTAACCCTATGGTGTTACCGTCCAGATAGACTGATGTGTCTGTAAATCAAGTACTTATATCTGGATCACAGATACAATTTATTCTCTTTCCACAAACACACATCATACTCAGTTCTGAGGCCTGTGTGGTTCCCTTCCTTTTTGCCAGTGACACAATGCCACTCAATAGTTGTGACCTAGACCCATCCTGGCTCATTTGCAGCACACACACAACTTAACTCCATCTGAAGCTCCTCAACTTTGGGTCTCTTTAGGAGGCTAAGGCTTAAAGAAGCAGGGCACATCCCTACCCCAACATAGACACTGGGAGTATTTCGGCCCTGTAGTAACCTGCAAAGCCAGAAAACAAGCTAGGTGGGTAGGCTTGCTGACTATCTTTTCCTTTTGTGACTATACTGTTATTGCAGTGATAGTTTTATGGTGCCCAGAGTTGGCACATATCTTAAAGATACCGTATATGCAGCAAAGATGAGACATTAAGAAGTGTCTTGAGGTCACTGCACAATTCCTCTCACTTAGCATCACATTAGTGCTTTGCTGTAGTGCTCTGTAGTTCCTAGAGGTCATATACTGAAACACAGAGAAAGAAGCCATTGCCCAGCACCACATAGCTGAACATTCCAAAGCACTGGATCCAGCCATGATTGAAAGTCCATTCGCACTATCTAAGGACAACTGTTCACTACCCTTCCTGATTCCAGTTTGGTGAAGTCTGGGCTGGTGCTATGAAGTGCTAATGGTCAGGAAGAAGGCAAGACATCTGGTTTGAAATTCAATCAAAATTCCTGAAGATGGATTCTAGGTAACTATTCATCAAGTAGCTAGTGGGTATAATGATCAAAATATACAGTGAATAAAATATTAAAATTTATACAGTAAAAAACACAACACCATTAACCAACCACCCTTTAAATACTCCCCCTTTTTCCACATTCTGAAGCTGTTCTGGAAGCTTAGTCTTATCAGTGTCTTTACAAGGTATGATAAAAAGTATACAAAATGTTGCTATCCAGTGTCATTAAAAAAAAAAAAAAAAAGCTCAAGAAAACATTATTGTGTATCCTCCTCTATCTTACTCACCAGATACTGGTACCATATAACTTCTAGCACTTCACCAAAGTGAAAATGACCATACAAGGTAAACATTCTGAATTGATTCAGGATACAGAGCCAACCATGGCAGCACAACTAAATATACTCATGAAAGAGAACTTCCAGAACTGCTTCAGAAAGTGCTAAGAATGATGGGATGGTTTTGAGGCAAGGGGGAGTACTTTGAAGGGGATTAATGACAGTGTGTCTTTTTAGAAAAATATATTTTAAAAGTATTTTTAATCATAGCTCATATTATTTCCAAAATAATGTCACTATCAACATTGTGAAATGTTTATGATTTAATATACCTTATCATCTTATAATGAAAAACATACTTCACTAGTATTTTTGCCCAGTATTTTTATTATCAATGTACAAAAAGACAGCTATACAAAATGATGGGTTACAAAAGTTAGAGCAATTCTGTCAAGTCAAAAGCATTCCCAGTTGGCCCTAACTTCTCTACAACACTCTTCTGCAGGAAGACAGACTGTCATTATACTTTGTGGACTTAACATTTTGGTTCACCTTTTTAATACCTAGCTGTTTGAAATGGAAAAAAAAATATTTTGTTTCTCTGAAGTTCAAGTATTTTCTTTAAAATGCAGAGGACAAGAGTAAACAACTGGATGTAATCCATGTAGAGACTACCAAATATGAACTGCTGTATGTTTTATACTTTAAAGCTACTGTTTTGGCCCCAAACATTCCCTAAACTAATAATCAGCTTTATCTTCTTGCTCTAACAAATACCATTGTTCTATCAGCCCCTGAAAAAGACAAGCAATCACAGTGGGTGTTACTGTCTATTTTTTTCTATACCTTCAAAATTAATGACATAATTTAAAATTTACCATTTGTAGTATATAGATGAAAACACTGGAGTTAAAAGACAATAAGGTGAAAAAAAAAAAAAAAAAGACAGTAAAGGGCTTATTGAGGAAGTAGGCCCTAGTCTATGCCTTGTACCAGCTTAGGAGTGAGGAACTACAATCCCAGTCTGACCATCTGAGCCAGCAGGGTCATCTGAGATTAATTTTAGTATCCAATCTGCCAGAGCTGCAATCTTGTCCACTCTGGGTCTTCCATTCCAGCTACTACAGCACAGGACTTGTTCCTGTGTCCTCATGTTTAGTAGGCCGAGGCTGTCTTTGCTTCAAATAAAAGCCTACTTATGATTTCCAATGAAGTATTTTTAGTACAGTAACAAATTATAAAATTTCAAGAGGTCTTTGGATGAAGGTTCACACAATTCATGTTGAATATATTACTCTTTTTTGCAATTAATGTCACTGACAAATCTAATTTTTCTCAAACATTTTAGACTACATTTACAACTACTGCACATTTATTTTCTTTTAAGCACTTCAACTATCTGATCTGACAAACAAAACTTTCTCAAGTACTAAACTGAAACAATAATTTCCTAGCAAATTAAAAGATTCAATGACCTTAATTTAAAAACACTGCAATACTATTTATCTTTGTCAAAGACTTTCTCCTTCAACATAAATATTACAAAAGCAATATCATTTGTTCAACAAAACACAAGAAGCACAATTAATGTCTAGTCTATTTCTTAATATACCAAGTTCTCTTCAACAGTGCAAACATATTAAACATATTAAAATTTATGTAGACAATTCAGTTTTAATAAGGATTTTCACATATATTTCAGGAAATTCATCTTCTGCTTACTGAATTCTAGATTTTCCTGAGAGTGAAAAGAAACAAAACCACTGAAGAAATGTTCTGGATGCCACATAAGAGCCAAGGACAAAGATGAGGTCCAATTTTCAGTCAGAATAGGATTTTTTTTTTTCTTCTGGCACAATTCTGGTAGGTCATAATTATTTTTAAGAGTTTCCCAGACAACTTGGGATCCCCACCACCACAGTCTCCTAGACCATAAAGCTCAAATCTCACAACCATGTTTCTGAGGAATTTTTCCTACTTTTAGCAGAGGTGAAACACTCTCTATATTATTTTGTTTTTATTTTATTTTGTTTTGATTCCTCAAGCATCTTCCTCAAAGATACAACTAGGGGGTGCATATTGCTTTGATTTTTTTTCTTTTTAATATGTAGGAATTTCAATTGCTTTCTTCCGGAGAACCTTAATGTCATCTTATTTGCGCTGATGTATTTTTTATATTTCTGCAAGTTCATTATTTGCGTAGGGAGATTAAATTTTTATAACATAACTATACTTGATAAAGTTAGTGATAGCCTCTTTTATAAATTTCCTAACTGCTTGAATGAATCCAGAATTATCTTAATTACTCTCTTGTTCTGAAGGAGTAGCAGTTTTATAGTTGAGTTCAGCAGTTAAAGGATCAAAATTTTAAATAATAACTTGAAAACTTTAAATAATAGGAAAGCTTTATTTTATTGTTTCCCCTGCATGAAGTCCCAGGATTATTACAATTTCACAATCATCACAGCCCCTCAACACCTGGCTTCCACTTCAGCGACCCAACTGTTTGCCACTGGCAAGAAGCAAACTATAGGACCACAGAGAGCTATCAGGAAGGCTGGAAAATACAATCTCTATTCTTGGCAAAACTAAGAAGTTCCCTTGTGAGGACAAGTGGTGGGCGGGAAGCAGCAGAAGCATTAAGAAGGTGTAGGCCGAGCTCACACACGTGCACTGACGGGGGTGGGGCGGACTTCAGACGTGGATGGTTTATCTGACAACACTCCCAAACCAAGGTGGTGGAGAGTGAGGAAATTGTGGGCAAAAGAAACAGCACAGCTGAGAAAAATCACAGTAGGTGGTAATAATAAACTGACTGAGAAATACGCATAAAGAAAAGATAGACGCTAGAGGTTTTTTTTTTTTTTTTTTGCTATTAAAGAAAGTATTTCCAAATACTGAAAGGTAAGAGTCCAGAAAAAACCTTGAGATTCCGAAATGGGAGCTGAAGATAATATCAACACAATGACTTAGAAACATATCTAGACAATGAAATGGTTATAGATGTTTCTAAGTATATGTAAATACGTACAAAGTCTGTCTTGTATATCTGCAATTTCACATCATAGATTCACCAAACCATGGACCCAAATATTTATTTAAAAACTGTTGTACTTCAATCTAAGGAAGACTGAACATGGACCAATCTGTCTTGTCATTTTTTCCTGAATGATGCAGTATAATGACTAATTCATAGTATTTACATTGCAGAAGGTATTACAGGTAACCTATAGGTAATGCAAAATATATAAGAAGAAGTATGTAGGTTATATGCAAATACAGTGCTATTTTCTATAAGGAAATGGAGCACCCATGGATGGTCATATCCACAGTGGTCTTGGAATCAATACATCATGTGTTCTGTATGTAAGGTACAAATTATGTGTGTATCCTCTCATATGTGTAGAAAGAAGTTTCAATTCACAATGGTTCCATATAAGATATTTCAAATTGTCGAGGAACACATGTACATTCAGCTTGCCTTCTAAGTTAGCCTGAAAGCAACAGCACTGTAGCAGCAGTGGCGAAATTCAACATCCAGATCTTGGTTGTAAAAGATTATTTGTCTCAGAGCTTCTTAGAGAAACAGATGATAGTAGGGCAGGGACAAAAAAAGTGTAAGTTGAAACTGCGAATCTTGTACATTGTACCACAAAGGGAGGATGTATTTTAAGAATGAAATACAGTCCACTGAAAGAAGTAAGAATCTGAAGGTCCTTGCTTGCAGAAGAAAAAAGTTCTTCCCTACAACACAACACCACCTATTATATGTAAAATGAATGACAGAAAGGAGGACCACCAATTGACAATAATAACAGAAGTAAAAGACTTAGTCAGGAGTCAACCACAAAGGCTGAAGGTGAGTATTAAAGAGGAACATAACAATTGGCATGATTTCAGAATAATTCTATTGAAAATTTTTGTCAATTATAAAGAGAAAAAGTCAAATCTAAATTGGAAAGGTCTGGCATAAAAAGTAGTAAGGTAGGTCATATGCCTCCTGAGGTGACCATATGTAAACAGTTCCCCACTCCTTCTATACCATTCTTACCAAGAATATGAGCCTCAAATTTGATCATGAGACATCAATGGATGGGCCCGAGTTGAGGAACATTCTACAAAAGTAAAACACCGGGACTCTTTTTCAAATGTCAACAACTAGGAAGACAGAAAAAACAAAACAAAACAAAACAAAAAAACAAACAAACAAAAAAAAAACCAGACTAAGGAGGATGGGATGCTCACAACCACTAAATGCAACATGTATTCCTGACCTGGATCCTGTTTCAGAAAAGAAAAAGAAACACTGCTGAAATAGCTGATGAAATTCAAATAGGTTTTATAGTCTGGAGGGAAGCTTACTTGGACAGCTAAGTAGGAATGATGCATTAAAGTATTATTACTTTGGGGAAATACACACCACAGTATTTAGGAGTGATGAAACACCATGTGTAAGGCTTCTTTCAAAGGACAGTTGGAAACTCAGGGTGAACAGTGGTATGAAAACTGTTGGCATTGTACTCGGAACTCTTCCCTAAGTATGAAATTATTTCAAAATAAAGTACTATATTGTGTCAAAAAGAAATCAGGACTGTATTGTATTGAAGAAGAAAAGAA
>PVJA010004173.1:0-88483 GCA_004027025.1 Myocastor coypus | reverse complement strand
TTTTTTTTTTTTTTTTTTTTTTTTTTTTTTTTTTTTTTTTTTTTTTTTTTTTTTTTTGAGACAGGGTCTCGCTATGCAGTTCAGGCTGGCCTTGAGCTCACTCTTGTAGCTCAGGCTGGTCTCAAACTCACACCAATCCTCCTGCCTCAGCCTCCTGAGTGCTGGGATTACAAGCGTGAGCCACCACGCCCGGCCTCTAAGAAAATTTCTCCACGATATTTTGTGCTTATTTGCTTTGTAAACTTTGAAACTATTTATGTCTGACACATTTAGAACTGAGTAAAACCAAGCACTGGCCAACACTTTATGTTTCAAGTGAAATCATATATACACAGATGAATAACTCATTAACAGTGTTCAGTGTGCTTTTCATTGTGTTGTAAAGTCACTTTTTGTGTGTGTGTGTGTGTCTGTGTGTCTTTGGAGGCTTTACTATCTTTGTTGTTTATTTTTGAGACAGGATCTCATTATGTCATCCAGACTGGCCTTGAATTCACAGGATCTCCCTGCCTAATCTAGTAGAGTGCTAAAATTATAGGTTTGCACCATCACTCCTGTTTTTGGGATCAATCAGGTAACTTGACAATGTTATTTTGTTTTTCTTTGCCATACCTGCCAGTGGCATGCCTTTGTGAAATACAAAGCTTAAACTATACATTTTTCTATTGTGAACTTGCAGCATTTTTTTCAAGACTCTCTCCGCTTCCTTCTTGTAAATGGTTTCTGTGCTAGTCAGCTGGTGTTTTGGTGTTCTTTGTTTTCTTTTTTAGCAAATGTAACATCAGTGGATATCTGAACCAATTGTTGGATGTGACATTTGTGGTTATTTTTTGAATAGATGCAACAGAGTATTTACAAAGTCATACAGTTCATTACTGCACAAATAAAGACCTGGTGGCTGGTTTTCAGGATAAATTTCTAAATTTAAGATGTACAATGTCTTCAAATCTGGCAGAGTATGTATATTTTTATATCACATTTGGAAGGTGTATTTGAGGCATATTGCTGAAAGCTATAACAACCACAAAGTGATGTAAGTTGTTAATCACTTGTCATGTATTCAATGTGTAAATTACATTGACAGGTCAAAACAGCTTTCAGAAAATGAGTAGCAACCAGCTTGTCAGATTGCTTTCTTCCTTGGTGGGTCTTTTTGTCATCAAAACATAAGCAGTTGTGAGAAACCAAATCTCTTGTATTATAGTAGTTTTAAACGCTAACATTTATTTTTTCTTATCTCTGCTTAAATTTCTTTTTTCTTTTGCCCTCCACATTATTCATTAGAGTTAGTATTTTGGTCATCATCTGACTTGATTTGTCTGCTTCTAAGTTATACAATAGGAATAAAGTAGAAAGGCATTTCCCCTTATGGAGACTTAGAAGTCATGTGGTACTTGGTGAAAGCTGACTTGCTGGGTCTTTACCTGGCAGGAGAGTTTAAAAAAAAAAAAGAGGACTTATCCTGTTCTGCAGCAATGTTAACCCATCAGTGAGGTCCTCCCATTAGAATCTACCACCAACACTTTGGAAGTAAATTTCCAGTGTTAGAATTGGGAGCCGATGAAAGTGGTCAGACCATAGCCACTTAGTAGCTTTTCTAGTCTGGCAATTCCAATCTCCTTGCCATGTCTGAATCTCCTCCTAATGCTCTATCTGTTCAGCTTGTTTTGTTTCACTTTAGTGTACCTTGTAATTTTTTTTCTCAAAGATACCCTGAAGTACAGGGTAGGAAGAAATACTGCAACCCTGCCTTCACTAGTATGGCGAGAAGAGAACTACTCTCTAATGCTATAATTGGGTCTCAGTCTTGCAGAGAGCCTGTCTCTGAATTGTGAGCCTCAAATATCTCCATCCCCTTTTAGGTGGGGCAAGAAGACTAGTGCTGCTGTTGAGATCTAAAATGTCCCCTGCAGGTCTCATGTGTGCAAAGATTTTGGAAGGTGGACTTTCAGAAGGAGACTACGTGGTCGGACACCATGCTCATCAGTGGGTTCACAGCTGAGTGCGCTATTAGGTGGTGGGGCTGAGTGGGTAGGTAGACCACACAGGGCATGACTAGAAGAGCATGTTCTTATTGATGGCTCCCTCCTTCCCTTGATCTGTTTCCTGGCTACCACGGGCTAAGCAGCTTTCCTCTGCCTATGCTGTTTGGAGCTGGATAGCTATGGACTGAACTCTGAAAATGTAAACCAACATAAGCCCATGCTTATTTAAGTAGGAGGCATTGGGTCTTCTAGCAATGGGAAAGTGACTAATACACTTGGTACAAGGCAGAAACTGTTTATTGTGTCACATCCCTACCTGCAAGTCTAGAGGAGCATGAAATTGAAGCACTGCATTTAGGTCAGTAAGGCTCTGATAAAACCCCAGCAGGTTAGGCTCTGTTTAAATAGTTTCTCCTCAGGGAATATCTGGTTAGGAAGAATGGAAGTGCATAGAATGTTTTGGAGGATTTCAAAATAGGTACTTTTCTCTCTCCTCTCCCAGAATCCCAGAGACGCTTTTCTGTCCATTATTCACCATGATAACTAGTAAAACACTAGTTATACAAAAAAAAATCTCCCAACCTACTGTGACTGGGTTCTCCATCAGCAAATCAGTTGCAGTTCAGGGTTTCCTGTCCTGGCCTTGACTCCCTTGGAAGTCTTTGCTGTGCTGAGTTGGATCTACCTGTCTGTCCCTCCGATTTTGGCAGCACCAGTTTGCCTGTGACCTCATTCTCACAGCTTTAACAAAAGGTGTTGTTTTCTCGACTTGCTCAGTGTGTTGGCTGCTTTTCTGTCCTTCCTGAGACAAAATATCTGTGGTGGTTGATACATTGTGTGAACTTGAGGAAGTTTGCCTGGATGGGCTGGCTGATTCCAGGCTGTGGGGGTCCCATCCTGCAAGATGTGGAGGGCCTGCCCTGGGACATGATTGGTTCCACTCTAGGACCAAGTGGGCCACCACAGAGTGACTCAGCTCAAAAAATGTATAGAAAGACTTTGTGGGAACAGATCAGCCTAGCCCAGCCCAGCCCTGCCCTGCTTGCTTGGAGAAGTCCTGGTCTTTGGAGGAGCTTGATCTTTGCAGCCACCCCACTCTAGAGGAGCTCTGTACCAGCAAGAATTTGAGTATGAACTGAAACCTCCACAAATTGTGAGCTAAATAAACCTTTCCTTCCTTCATTTTGAGTGTAGGATATCTGTCCCAGCAAGGAGTAAAAAGTAACTTAAGACAATACCCAACACCTAAAGTTGAGGGAAAGACTTATTTAGCTCAAGGTTCATAGTTTGGGCCCATAGCTGGCTGGCTCTAAGGCAGGACAGCTTCATGGAGGAGAGCAATTCATGGTAGGCAGAAGACAGCAAAAGCAACAAGCCAAAGAGGGGAGAGAAACAAGCCTCTTTCTGCCCCTTTTATTGTCTCCAGACAGCTGGAAGTAGGGTGGTACCAATCCAGTTAGTCGTCTGATTCAGCAGTCACCTCGTCTTAGTGCCAGCATTGAACCATGAATCAGTCACACACTAGATTCAGCCACCTCCAGAAAAGCCCCATTCCAGAGTGCCTGAGGATTTGGGGGAACATCCAGACACAAGCCATAACAGTCAGTTTTTTAGCTTTCTATTTATTAGGATGGAGGGACAACTTCCAAACTAAATACTGGACTAAAAACAAGAAATCTACAAACGCCTTTTGTCAGTCTATACAAAAAACCCCAAAACAAATGAAAGCATTTAGGGACTTGCATAGCAATTTAACATTGCCATGATTACCCAAGTATGTAATTTTGTATCATGCCAAAATCTCTGCAGTTGCTACAGTTTGGATCTAAATGCCTCCTAAAGGCCTGTGTGTTGAAGGCTTTGCTTCTAAGGTAGTGCTGTTGAAAGGCTGTAGCTCATCTAGCCTATGGCTTTAGTGAGAAGCTATTAGGTCACTGAGCAGTGTATGTCCTTTCAGTACAGATTGAGACCCTGGTCTCTCCCTCTTTTTGTTCCCTGATGTGTAAGTGGCTTGGCTTTGCCATGCTGTCTGACCATGATGTATGTGCCTTCCCACCCCAGGCCCAAAGCAATGAGATCAACCAATTGCATACTGCAATCTCTAAAAGTATGAGCCTTTGGGCTTTTTTTTTTTTTTTGAGACAAGGTCTTGCTATGCAGTTGAGGCTGGCCTTGAGCTCACGTTTGTAGCCCAGGCTGGTCTCGAACTTGCACGAATCCTCCTGCCTCAGCCTCCCGAGTGCTGGGATTACAGGCGTGTGCCACCACGCCCAGCTAAGAGCAGTTAATTAATACAATAGCAGATTAGAAATTAGAAACAGATCAAAGCAGCCACCACTAACTGTTATTTTTCACTGCAGATAGAATCAGTATGGGACCTCAAGGCAGTCAAGAAAATGGTAAGTTGTTTTTTTTGTTTGTTTGTTTTTTTCTTATCTGGATAGTTGTTTATTTTCGTGGTACTTTTTTTAAGTGTAATTAAGCCTATATTTTGTGATTGCTTTTTGGTTTTTGTTTTGAAATTCTTTCCCCTCCTTTTCCCAGTTTCATTCATGAATTTTTTTAGAAACTGAATGATCTTGTTAAAGGCATAGCTGATCATACTGGTTGTACTCTGAAGAGAGACTTTAAAACTAAAAAAAAAAAAAAAAAATTAAGGCAAAGTTGATGATTTGGGATGGAACAATCCACTTGGTACAGTTGTCCAGAATGTGCTCTAAGACCCAGGGAAATTCATGTTATCTGGGCTGTATTTGGAAGGATAATTAGGGGCTCTGGAGTAGATACAGTGGGGTGAGCACAAATGTCTTTCATTTCCCATTACTTCACTGTTATGGTTTGTTCATAGGTGCCCCCCCAAAGCCTCATGCAGTCATGGGGCTGCTTCTGGAATTTGTAATTGATTATTGTGGAAATGGGTGCTGCCTGCCCTGGGACAGGCGATTTGCATTTCAGTGTAAAGAAGGAAGAGAAGTTAGCTGCTTGAACAGCTAGCTCTCCCAGCTTTTTTGTTCTTAACTGCCACCATGAAAGGTTACCTTCTGCCGTGTGCCACTCTGCCTTGGACCTAGCTGAATGTGGACTGAAACCTCCAGTAACTGTGAGCTAAATAAACATTTCCTTCCCTCATTTTGAGTGTCAGGTATTTGTCCCAGCAATAAGAGAAGAGTAAGACACCTTTGCTAAAATGAGATCTGATTGTGTCAGGCCTTCAGTTAAATCCTCCAGAAGGATCCTCCTGCCTAACACTTCCCATTTGCTCAGGACCATTCACAAGATCACTCCTGGACTGGTGGACTCACCAGTTTTCCTCCATAGCCCCAGCGTGGACAACCTTCTCTGTCTTCTTAGCAATGTGTTTCTACCCTGACACCTGTACTTTCCTGCTTCTTACTTTTGCTTGGTAAGATCTCATATGTCTTGTAACATCTTCCCTGGTTTTTGTTTGTTTTTGCTTCTGAGCATGGAACTCAAGGCCCTATATATGTGCCTCTGAGCTGCTTCTTAGCCAACATGTTTCTTTTTGAGATTTCCTGCACTTGAAGTTGAAAGGCTAGGTACTGATGCTCAGTCAGTGTTGTGTAAGTGTAGAGTGAAGAAGGAAATTTATAACTAAGCCACATCTACGATAATTTCACTGTATTACATCCTCATTGGGTGTTTCACAACTCAACAGAGAGATGTGTCTTAAACCTTATCTTAATTACTTTTGCTTATTGCTGGAACAAGATATCCAAGAACAGCAAGTTAAAGGAGATGTTTATTTTGTTTTTTGTTTGTTTGTTTGTTTTGTTTTTTTTAATTTTATTTATTTATTTACTCTTGTTTCAGAACCTCTGTTTGGTTATTCACTCATCTTTATGGCTGGCTCAGCCCGCTCCGAGGGCAGGACTGGCACAGCATGTGGTGCCGGGGATCGAACCGTGGTCCCTGAAGCCGCCCAAGTTTTCCGAAGCAGGCGCTTTAGACCACTGAGCCATTCCGCCCGGCCCAGAAGATGTTTATTTTGGTCATCTGTTTAGTATATGTAGACCAGCTTCACAAGGGGGATGGTAGAAGGTCTTCAGCAGAGAGCTGCTCTAGCATGGCAACCAGGAAGCAGGAAGGGAATCACAGGAGGAGCCTTGAATGGGGCTATAGCCTTATCGCCGAGCCCCTAGTGGTCTACCTGTTCAGCCAGTCCCTACCTACTAACAAATGTCAGCTATAAGCCCCCTAATCAAGTCATCTCCCAAAAACCCTAGCTCTGATCACATAACACATAGATGGGATTCTGGATATTATGTATAGTAAGCCTTTAGACAGGGGTCAATACCAAACAATGCAGTCTGGCATCTCAAGTGAACTTGGGTATGGTTAGGTTTCTTAGTTACTTTCTTGTTGCAGAGACTCAATACTGGGCATCCACAACCTTTTCTTTTTTTTTTTTTTTTTTTTTTTTCAGAACTGGGGATTGAACTCAGGCCCTTGCACTTGCCAGGGAAGTACTTATTCTATTGAGCTATCCCTCCAGCCCTGAGCTGTCCCCACAGCCCATTCACAACTTAAAGGAGTAAAGGCTCACATTTTATAGAGGTTTCAGTCCATGAAATAGTGGCTCTATTGCAGGACAGCAATGTAGTGAGGCACAGCAGAGGAACAGCTGTTCATGGCAACCCGGAGGCAGAGCCAAGCAAGCAGCAAGAAGTGGAGCCACAGCCTTCTAGACTTGGTCCACAGTGAGCCGGCTCCACTGCCAGGGCTCTGCCTCCCAACAGTCTCATTTAACCATCGAGGGTCTTCCACTGATCATCAGTCCACCCCCAAGACCAGTCACTTGCCCAAAGCCCCACCTGTGAACATGAGGATTTGGAGGGATAGCTAGCTGTAAACTGTAACAATGGGTATTGATAAGGAAGAGGCTTATTAAAGTGGGGCACAAGGAAGTAGCTTTCCGGGTTGAAGGAGACTTATTGAGTGAGATGTATCCATACCCTTCTTAGGCAGAGATGCACTACAAAGGGCTTGGCCAACTTTTTCTATAAAGAACCATAAAGAGAATACTTTGGGTTCCTTTTCCAGGTAATCTCTCTTGTGATTGTGCTGTCATTGTAGTACAAAAGCAGCCAAAAACAAAGGGATGTGACTGTGTTCTAGTGATTCTTTTACACAATTGTTCCAGTAGCATTTTACAGAACAACCTGTAGACTAGATTCCAAAGGAAGAGGAATGTCCCCTTTCTCTGCCCTGCCTCCTGACAACTTGGTAGAGATCTTACTGGGTTTACCATGACAGTTCTTAAGTCCTCAGATCCTTCCTCCTTCAAAATAGCATAAGCAGTAAATAATCTGTGCCTACTCATTAGTTGAAGAGGTATAAGATGGCTTTTGATGGTGGAGCAGAAGCTGCAGAGACCTTCCTGTGTCCTCTACTTATCAGATCAGGTGGAGAAGAATTAATGATACTGCTGATCTCTCATCTTTTTAAATCTGGCATCCAAACTTTTGCAAACTACACTTTAGTTCAACAATAATTTATTAAGTACCCACATCTTCACTATGTGAAGGCTGAATCAAAATGGCATATTGTTCAGCTTTCCATTGCTGAAACAAAAATGCCTGATGTGCAGCCTAAAGGAGAACTTTATTTTTGGCTTAGAGTAGTAGAGGCGTTACTCTATGGTCAGCTAAGTCCAACACAAAAGTGGTGCGGCAGAAAGGTATATTGGGAAAAGGCTGCTCAATGCATGATGCCCAAGAGATACAGCAGGCTGGCAAAAGGAGGAACACCGAGTCTCCAGGTCATGTGCCCGTGACCCTCTTCCTCCAGGAGGCCCTAACTCTGAGCAGCGTCTTCAACTGTGGCTTTTTGTTAGTGGGTTAGCCCATCAATGAGGTTAGTGCTTTCCCAGCTGAGCCCCTTCATCGTGAATCTCGACCCTGCAGCTGAGATAAGGCATCACAAGGGGCAGGGCATGTTTTAGTTGATCATCACAGAGATGCATGAGCTGTTTGTTTTCCTACAGCTTTTTCTCATGGGTATAATGTGTAGAAGTTCACAGCCTCTCTTCTCACCATTTATTTTGGGAAATTTAGTTTTTCATTTTGAAAGACCGTTTTGAATAAATTTATTGTCAATTTTAGAGAAAACTGCTTATTTTAGTTCATTCTAATGTTATGTACTTTTATGCTTGAGTTATTCACCATGAGTTTAGTTATTGGCCTATTTTATTTGTCATTTTATAGCACACATATTTTCAGTGGAGACTCGTAGGCTAAGCTATATTTATTTATACCACAGCACATTAGCCATAAAACTATCTAACTACAGTAAAACCACTATAATGTCAAGCCCCTGGGGAGTGGGTTATTCAAGTTAGCCAAGTTTGATAAATTAACATTAACTATTTGTGTTGGAAGTCTTTCTATACATGTTGGTTTCTTGGAAACAATAGATGCTGCCTTATTTAATATTGACAGTGACTTGTGGCCATCAATAAGAGCTGTGCTGTATGACTCGGTTCTCATTAGGTGACTTAGGTATTTTAGCGGCTTGATGTTAGTGAGTTGTTTTGGCTCTCACTGGCATTGCTTTCACTACTTCTGTGATTCTGGTTGCTGCCCACTGTACTTTTCACCAGCCTCATCTCTAAATCTCCTTCTGATGTGTAGATCCCCGCTGCTAGGCTTCTGTGGACTTGGAGATGAGGTGGCAGAGCTTGTTAGAATACAGCCAGGATGTGAAGCCTTCCCCAGGCCTCCAACAGCCAGGCTCTGCGGTAGGGTTTGCTTGTACGCAGTTTTGATCCTGCTATGGAGTTGTAGCCACCAGCAAGTATGTTTTAACCCTGGGCACTGAGAGTGAGGAGATGTCTCTCCTGGCTCCTCTTTGCCTCCTTCTTCTCCACCCAGAGCTCTGCAAAGGCTACTTTTGGCTGGGTCAGGGAAGCTCTTGGGCCTGAGTCACAGACCAAAATCACAACCTAGAATAAAAACCTAGTTTAAAATAGGCTTCATTTTAAGTTCATAAGCTTTTTCATTGACATATAATACTATCCTGCTAAGCTCCCCTTTCCTCTCACTTGTAGTTCTGGGAATCACACCTTGGGTCTCACACATAAAGGCAAGCACTGTACCATAAAGCTACCCATAGCCCAGCCCAGCCCTTCTCTTCTTTATCCTGCTGTTTATAAATCCTAAATATGTGTTCTTTTGGCTTGTACTTCACTGGGACTAAAGCTAAACTCTTCATTAAAATGAGTAAAGTATCTCTGAGTAACATTACAGAGTCCACGGTAATTGTACATTTTATTTTTTGCACATTATTTTGGCTGCATTGTGTTACAGCTTGTATCTACATATCTCCTCAAAGCCTCACGCAGTTACAGGTGGCATGTGACACTGGAATTGGCTCATGGTGCTAGGATCAAGGGCACTAGGAGTAAGAGTGTGAGTGCTACCTGCCAAAGTGTCCTAGATAAGGTAGAAGGGATAGAAAGCTGTGCTGTGTCCTCGTTGCTTGCCTACCTTCCACCTACCATGTGCTGTTTCTCCTCTGCAGTGCCACCCTGCCTGGAACCAGCCACTTGTGGACGATAACCTTAACAAACTATGAGCTAAATAACCTTTCCTCCTTTGATTTTGGATGTCAAGTATTTTGTCTCAGCAACAAGAAAAGTAGCTAAGAAACATTACACACAGTTGTTTACTGTACCTACATGCTTAGCACAGTTAACAATGAAACATGGCTTTGTTGAATGTGCCAGATGGTGAGCCTTGGACCTGAGCTTTGGAGTGTTGCACACTGGGTACACTGTGCTACGTCTTCTCAGCTTTATCTTTTCTCCTCAGGGCTTCAGAACAATGAAGAGATTGTATTGTCCCTTGTGTTATAGCCAGGAAGCCACAGGTGCAGCAGTAGAGCGAGAGTAACTCACCTGAGGTCACCCCACTCACAGGTTTGAGCCAACACCCTCTGTTTCCCGTGCCAGTGGGTTTCCCCACTAGTTCTAGTACTTATCTTGCGGGTGATAATAAGACCTACTTCTGGCTGTGTAGACTAGGGTCGCCAAGCTCTGAGTACGTGGAGGATCGGATCATACTGAAAGAGGGCGAGGAACTTGATCACAAGACACATGACCCTGAGGGAAGAAAGGCTCCTGTAACATCCTCCTGTGGATGCTAGATAGGGCTGAGGCTGCCCACTGGGTATTCAACAACCAACTACAGCTGGCCAAGTGGGTGCAAAAATTTGGGTTCGCTGGTAGTAAATATAGCAGCCTTAATCTTCAAGTGTTCTTAGAAAACTAGGTATTATTTTGGTTATCTGTGTTTTGATCATATGTAAGTAGTCAGTTAAAAATGTTTTCAAATGTAGGTACATAAGTGGGAATATATTCGGATCTATTTCTTAATATAGTGTACCACTTTTTTTTAATGTCTTTTTTTATTTTAAAGAGTAAAAATAGCAGAAACAAAGATAGAAAAAAGCAGTAACAAGAGTACATGTAGTGGGGCCCGGCGGGATGGCTCAGTGGTCTAAAGCCCTGCTTGGGAAAGCTTGGGCAGCTTCAGGGACCGCAGTTCGATCCCCGACTCCACATGTTATACTAGCTCTGCCCTCCGGGCAGGCTGAGCCAGCCATAAAAATGAGTGAATAAACAAACAAAGGTTCTGAAACAAGAAAAAATAAATAAATAAAATAAAAAATTCTTTAAAAAAAAAAGAGTACATGTACAGAATTTCAAAACAAGAAAAATTTAACAATGATTGCATTACTTATTTTAATCAGTATAGATCAACAGACATAGATATGTAAGACTGATCAAGCTATTAAACATTAACACTTTCAATAAACATTAATTTTTTTTTTTAACTATTCAAAATGCATTTTGGCCAGGCGTGGTGGCTCACGCCTATAATCCCAGCACTCAGGAGGCTGAGGCAGGAGGATCGGTGAGAGTTCGAGACCAGCCTGGGCTACCAAAGTGAGCTCAAGGCCAGCTTGAACTGCATAGCAAGACCCTGTCTCAAAAAAAAGACAAAAATAAAAAATAAAAAATAAATGCATTTTGTATTTAAGTCACTCTTCTAAAAAAAAAATTATAGGGTTTAAGAATGCAGAAAACTTAGCCGGGCGTGGTGGCGCACGCCTGTAATCCCAGCACTCGGGAGGCTGAGGCAGGAGGATCAGTGTGAGTTCGAGACCAGCCTTGGCTACAAAAGTGAGCTCAAGGCCAGCCTGAACTGCATACTGAGACCCTGTCTCAAAAAGACAAAAAAAAAAAAAAAAAAGAATGCAGAAAACTCACGATCCTGAGGTTGATTCCTGGTACCGCCCAAAATTTATTTATTTATTTATTTCTTCTTTTGAGTCCTTACACTGGGGAGACTGGATGATATTTGCATATGTAGGTCTGGTTTATTTACTTTTTAATTTTATTTAATTTATTTAATTTATTTTATTTATTTTATTTAACTTATTTTATTTTTCTTGTTTCAGAACTTTTTTGTTTATTTATTTATTTTTATGGCCGGCTCAGCCCTGAGGGCAGGGCTGGCGCAGCATGTGGTGCTGGGGATCGAACCACGGTCCCTGCAGCCACCCAAGCTTTTCTACGCAGGCGCTTTAGAACACTGAGCCATCCTGCTGGGCCCTGGTTTATTTACTTATGAGTATATGTTCAAGATACGTTCATTGATATATGAAGTCTTCTAGTTTATTATTCCTTATAGTTTAGTTAATATTACATTTTATGAAAATACCACGTTTTTCAACCATTCTTCAGATAATGGGCATTTTGGTTGTTTCCAGGATTTGTACCACTTATTTTGAAAAGGCAAATTCTTTTGCTTTTAGATTTTAAAATATAGGCTGTTCTTTGGGTTTGAAACATAGCCTTTGTTGGGGCTGGCCAGATAGCTCAGCAGATTAAAGTGGCTGCTTAGGCAAATGCAGGGATCAGGGTTCAATCCCCAGCATACCATACTGGCCCCAGGGATTGTGACTGGGGGTGGTAGCATGTGTCTATAATTACAGTGGCTGGGAGGCTGAAATCAGGAGAATCACTATGAGTCCAAGCTGTGTAGTAACACACCATAGACCCTGTACTAAATACATAAAAAGAAAAACAGTCTTTGTCAAAAATAATTGGTGTGTTACAAATTCTATAGCTTACTTTTTAAAGACTTGTTAATCCTCCCTATCACCAAAAAAAGAGTTAACGACAAGATGTATTGATCCAGCATTTTCAATGATCTAATAAGATGTTATATTCCATATAAATTAATATTTAAATAATTCTTCAATAAATAATTTTTGTTTGTCTTTGTCTTCTTGAGACAGGGTTTCACTATGCAGTTCAGGCTGGCCTTGAGCTCACTTTGGTAGCCCAGGCTGGTCTTGAACTCATACCGATATTCCTGCCTCAGTCTCTCAAGTGCTGGGATGACAGGCGTGCACCACCACACCTGGTTCCATATTTTTCTTTATAGGTGAATATGTGCATTTGCTGGTAGACCTAAGATGACTTTATGAAAAGTCAGCTCAAACTCAGAATTCTAAAATGCCCTCATTAACCTCTTTAGTTTTAAAAGAAAATCAGAAATTTAGGCTGATCTACATACATTAAACGACTGGTGCTACTAAGTTAATCCTGTAATTAGATTCATTTCTCAAAGATCTTACTGTAATCTTAGAAATATTAAAGATTTAAACTCTAAAGATGGGTATGGAAATGATTAAATTTTGCCTATTATTTCCCCCTCTCCCAGAGTGATTGATTTCACTCTGTGTCTTACTCCATGACCCATAATGCTTCTGTTGAGACTCCTCATTCAGCAAAACCTGTTTAGGGGATCATCTCTGTGAGACAGACAGCTGCCGAAAAGATGTCCACTGTGAGTGTGGATTTTAAATTATGGCCAGGCAAGACTGAGAACCAGAAGAACACCTGTCATAGACATTTTTCTACAAAAAGATGGTCTCTTTAATCACATTTCATTCTCCTTCAGGACAATGTTCATTTTACAATGTGGCATCTGCTTTCTTGATTGACTGTTTTCAGCTGAAACACCAATTTGGAGTTGATTTATGACATCTTTCTATGGTGAAATGAGAAACTGCAGCTAAGAGTTTAAGAAGGAAGGACTTTCCCAGGCATTTCGTTTGTGCATTTCCCTTTTAGAAAAAAGGGACAAAAATCTCAAAATTTATTATTGAGCCTTTGTGTGTGAATATAAGTAATGATAGGGATTCTTTCAAGCAAACCCTCAAAATATTGAAACTAAACTGTGAAAACACGTCATGGAATCTGGGAACTTCTCCGTGTTGACATGTGTTACATTGTCTGTGAGCAGTGCGAAGTATTATTGATACTGACTGGTGTTTAAAGAAGCTGTGCCTGACTTTGAACTTAGCTTTAATTGGAGGCTAACTACTTGCAACACAGGTACTTTCTCACATCTGCAGACTATATCGGGTGTAACTATTAGAAGACAAACTTCATTTTGCAAACTGTAATTTAATGGTATAACAGTGTGCGGAATGAAATATCAGTTAATTTTCAAAACATTTTATTCTGCACCAATTAGCTCAGGTCCTGGAGGGCAAAATGACAAGAGGTTACTCGTTCACTATGTATTTAATTAATTGAAAAATGCTCAAATTGCTTTTACAGTTGTTATTAAAAAGTAGAATCAGTGTTGCCAGTGCTCAACCATAATTGGAACCCCAGGGAATTAAATATTTAGCATTAGTAATGTAACAGCACTTAGGACACAAATTTCTATTTTCGTAATGAAAGCTATACACTGTGAGTGCAGGCGGCTGAAACGACAGCTGTGACAAGTGAAACGGCCTGGGATATTTCAATAAGACACCTCATTGGACAGCAAGTCTTACCACATTACCCGTTTGTAAGAGATCTGCAAGTTTAATTCCCAGTAGAAACCCGTTACCCAAGTATTTAGATTTCTAATTGCATGCAGGATGAACAGTTGGACAAGTGTCTTGCCATAAGTGGCTGAAACATATAGTGCTTTCTAAATAATCCTATATAAGTTCATGCCTTTGTCAATTTAAAAAGAGCAGGACTGTTGGGGAATAAAGATCTTGTTTGTTTTAAGTTTAATTACATTTTAAGCATACAAGCTTTCAGTGCTACAATGAGAAAAGTTGGATGTTGGGCTTTAATGAGCTGCAGTGGTAGACGACTAGAGACCCTAAGGGATTCACTCCGTAAATTAACTGGATAAAAGTACTTGCTTAGGATATAGTTGATGGCTGAGCTGTTCTTATAACCCAGTTATAGAGCTGTCTCTCACTCCTGTTTTCATTCTAAACAGGCCCTGTAGAGATTTTAACAGCCGCCTGTTACAACTGTTCAACTTGTCAAAATGTATTATATTACTCCACTAATAAATAGTATTAAAGGGTATTTGCCTTCATTTCTCCTTTTCAGAGGGGATCAGATTGATAAACACAACTGGATTACATTGGCCTTATTTTTAATTTGTTTATGTCATCTAAAGTGATATTGAAGGCTCATGATTTGAGTTTGCAAACATTACTTTCCTGGGAATGTAAAACTTAGCAAAATATTATGTGTAATAAAAACAAAGAGTGGAGACTATTTACTGTACAATGTTTGCCCTTCAGGATGTATGGCTTTCACATTCTTAGCCTACATCTGAAGTATTTGAAAACTCATCCCTACACTGACATTCTTTGCAACATGACTAGACTAATTCCTTTGCCAGTCTTTTTAACTTCTCTTAGAAAAAAATTATAATTTCAATACTTTCTTCTTCTTGCCATTGTCCTTGTGTCTTTTTTTAAAAAAAAAATAATTTACTCTAATTGACCATTTTAAAATCTACTTTTAAACAATTTTAAAAATATGATTCCTTTAGGGCTGGCCCAGTAGCTCAGTGAACTAAAGTGCCTACTTACTTGGGCACAGTGATCAGGATTCGATCAACCGACATGCCCTGCCCCCAGGGCACATTGAGCTGGCACTTGAGACTGGGTATGGTAGCACACACCTATAATCCCAGTCCTTGGGAGGCTGAAAATAGGAGGATCACTATGAGTCTGATCTGTGTAGTGAGATGCTGTAGACCCTATACTAAAATACCTAAAAATGATGATTCCTTTAAAAGAAAAATATAATTTATTTATATTTTTGACCCTCTGCCCCTATCTAGTCCTTGCTTGGCTGCTACCTTTGGTGATGGCTTAGAGTCTTTTCTGTGTGTATGATACATGTATACATGTGGGCATATATTTATATATATATGGAAGAACATAATTGAGAGAATTCCATAGACGTCTGTGACTTGCTCTCTTTCCCCAATTTATTGTAGATATCTTACTATATTGGTACTCCAGATCATCTTCATGATTTTAATGGCTAATTGTTATTCCATATCTTAAAGATAAAAATTTATCTCTCTGTTGCCTATTGACGTCGTTCATGGTCTTCCAGTTTTAGAGCAGATGATGCTCTGGTGAACATCTATGTAACAGTTTGCATCTGTAGCACATGTGGGTGAGCATCTTTGTGCTTGTGTCATAATGGCATGGAATCACCATGATCAAGTGCTCCACACAGGCATTATTCAAAACACTTTAGCATAGTAAGTCATTCTATCTTACAGTTATGAGGGTGATGAGGGTATTGTTATCATCCCCATTTTCATGTAAGGAAACTGAGATACACAGAGGCTAACTTCCCTAAGGCCTCATCGTGAATAATCAGCAGCAAGACCTTTCTTCACATCTAATTGGCACATCAGTGTCTGCTCTAGGTGAACATATTACATCTAGAGAAATACTTTTTAAACTTACAACTTTTCTATTAATGAGCTGAGTGTGATTTCACATGTTTAGTGCCATCAGATGTCTTCTGAGAATTAGGCTGTTCATGTCTTTCTTTTTTCACTTCTCATAACAACAAAACAGGGGCCCGGCGGGATGGCTCAGTGGGCTAAAGTGCCTGCTTAGGGGGCGGCTGCAGGGACGGCGGTTTAATCTCCAGCACCACATGCTGCGCCAGCCCTGCCATCATTTTCATTTATTATGAAAATAAATAAATAAACAAAAAAAAGTTCTGAAACAAGAAAATAATAATAATAAAAAAAACAATGAAACAGTTTCAAAACACATTAGTAGGACAGCCACAATAATTAACACAATGCATATTGTTGTCTTTGTAGTTGTTCAGAGTACAAGATGCAAACATGGTAACTTTTGTAAACACTATTGGTACAAACATTTCTTCTCATGAACTAATAAAGTAGTTGTATATGTAGTCTAATATTTCATAATAGTAGCAGGTTATCAGCAGAGCTGGCAATGTCAGAAGTGGTTGACTGGAGCCTTTTACCGCTCAGAATAATAATTTGGCTTTACTTTTTAATCCCTTGTGGTTAAACTTTTTTGCTGAGTGGTTAAAGCCAAGTTAAAGGAAGACCTATATAACAAGACATATAACTTTCATTTTCCTTTATTTTCATCTTGTCAGATTACAAACAATATTGATTCTGGATTCTGGTTCTTTTGGACATACGTTATCAAGTATTTTCTTAGCCTGTTGCTCTTGTTTTCACTTTATCTCATCTTATATTAACTTGTGCTTTATGAAAGGACTAAGATATAAGGACGAGGGTATAAGGAAGGTTTTCAGCACCAAAGATTACAGGTATGTTTTCCTATATCTTTTTTTTTTCAAGTTCTTGCAAGTTTTCAAGGTTTTGCAAACCCTCATGGGATGTATTTATGAGTATAGTGTAAATAAAGATCACATCTTTTGTTTCTAGTAACATCTCAGATATTCTCTTGTGAATTGTCCCATTCATTTTCCTCCATAGCCTGAAAAATGCTGAGTGTAATGCTGTATTCTACCTATATGTGTCTCTAGGTGGCTAGGTCCTTGGGGATATTCCATTTATGGAATATTGGTTTCCAATTCTGGAACACCACATTTTTTTATTATTATAAAATTCAACTTAATTCTTTTTGACTTTTCAGAACCATTATCAGGTACTTTTAAATTATAAAAGTAATATATATTTGTAAGTTAACAAGTACACATAGTTTAGAACAGCGGCTCTCAACCTGTGGGTTGTGGCGGGTGTCAAACGACGAAAACACAGGGGTCGCCTAAAGCCATTGGAAAATGTTATTTATTTGGAATTACAGTTTTGAAGTAGCCACCAAAATTATTTTTTGGTTTGGGGGTCACTGCAACATGAAGAACTGTATTGTGGGGTCATGGCATTACAAAGGTTGAGAACCACTGGTTTAGAAAGCTATAAATTTGTGGTGGATAGAATCATGATCTTTCAGAAATATGCTTGTCCTAATACACAGTACTTATGAATATGCTACCTGTCAGTTGCAGATGGAGTTAGGATCACCAAGTGTCCTGGATTATTGAGGTAGATCTCATGTCCTTAAGTGAGCATCAGAGGGGACACAGTTAGCATGAGAGCTGCAGAATGTGAGACTCAGCTCAGCCCTACTGGCTTTCCACTCCAAATGATGGAGCCACAAAATGGAAGTAAGCATGGCCACCAATAACTGAAAAAGGAAGGAAGAAGTGGAGTGTCCTCTAGTGCGAGGTCTAGAAGCATGAAGAGCTCAGCCACCACCTTGATTCTGCCCAGAGAAATGCAATTCAGGCCTCCAACCTCTAGATCTACAGACAGCGACACTTTGGCTAGAAAAAAATAAAAGTATTAAACTGTGAACTATACAGTTATGAAAGTAACAAAGTCAGTATATAGAAAAACTTTTGGACACAGTTAACACTGAATTTAGCAGATAATTTGTAGTGTAAAAGTATTTATTGGGCCAGGAATGCAGCTGAGTGGCACAGCACCTGCCTAGAAAGTGCAAGGTCCTGAGTTCAACTCCAGGTACCAAAAATAAATAAAATATAATATTTTTTGAAAAATTATGAGAGATGACTAAACTAAACTAGGTATTCAGTAAAAAGATGCAAAAGGGTCAATTATATAAACTTAAGCAAAATGAAATTAAGCAATAGGGCCCTTTTGGCCAGAACCGCCATCTTCCAGTAATTTGTCAAAATGACTAACACAAAGGTCAAGAGGAGAGGAACCCGTTATATGTTCTCCAGGCCCTTTAGAAAACACGGGGTGGTTCCTTTGGCCACATACATGCGAATCTACAAAAAGGGTGACATTGTAGACATCAAGGGAATGGGTACTGTGCAAAAAGGAATGCCTCACAAATGTTACCACAGCAAAACAGGAAAAGTCTACAATGTTACCCAGCACGCTGTTGGCATTGTTGTAAACAAGCAAGTTAAGGGCAAGATACTTGCCAAGAGGATTAATGTACGTATTGAACATATTAAACATTCAAAAAGTCGTGATAGTTTCCTGAAATGTGTCAAGGAAAATGATCAGAAAAAGAAAGAAGCCAAAGAGAAAGGTACTTGGGTTCAACTGAAGCACCAGCCTGCCCCTCCAGAGAAGCACACTTTGTGAGGACCAATGGGAAGGAACCTGAGTTGTTGGAACCTATTCCCTATGAATTCATGGCATAAACTGGAATGTAGTTTTGCCATTCACCACCTCATTGGCAGCTTAAGTGTTCTAGGTCCTGTCTAAAAATAAAATTGCCCTGTGTTGTAATGGTGACTTTCTTAGTTGAAGAGGTATGTGGTACCTTCTTACCTCAAACATATCTCAGCAGATTTTCACTGTAGTGAGTAATTGTGTCTGGTCTTTACTCTTCAGTGTTTTCTTGCTGAAAAGTATTGCTGAGGTATTGTGCAGGTGTATACCCAAATATTTATAAAATATTTATATTGGCTTGAAGATCTTGTAAATCACTATTGGGAAAAGATGTATCCAAATAGATGAAAGTCAGTTCAGAAACAAATGTAAGTCCATTTCAGTTAAATAAATTGTTTAAAGCACCTAAAAAAAAAAGGAAAGCAATAGGATGTGCAGAACTCTGGACATACTACTCCAAAATGTGGAACCTAGGAATAGAAGCAGCAGAATCCAGAAAGTAAGTTGGCCAACTCATCCACCCACCCTCTTCCTCCTCCCCCTCCCTCCCCCCTCCTTCCCTCCTCCTCCCCTTCCCATTCTCCCTCTCCTCTTTCCCTCTCTCTCCCCTCCCTCCCTCCTCCCTCCTACCTCTTCTTCCTAGCTCTTCCTCCTCCATCCTCACAGGCAGATGCACACCACCCCTCACCCATTGTGAAGCAGACTACAAAGCAAGAGAAGGGTCACTGCTCCTAACTTGTCCCTCTTTTCTTCCTCTCAGTGGCAGGTCCCAGAAATAAGGAATAGTGTAAAGCTATGCCTAGATGAATCTGAACACAGGTCTCACAGTGTGCCTCAGTTTATAACAGGAGATCTTCCAAATCATAATTGGGCACAGATGTCTGTTTTTTATCAACCTGAAGCATAAAAATACACAAGTTTCCCTGGTGTTTTGACTCTTCAATTCCAAAGGCCTTGTCACAGAAAATTGTGATTAAATACATTTGTGTACTTTTTTTCTTACTAGTTTGTCTTTTTTATTAATGGTCTTAGCTAGGGACCTTATGATGTAGGAGGAAGAATTTTTTAAAAAGCACTTAAGGGGCTGGGGAGATAGCTCCGTGGCACAAGTGCCTGCCTGGCAAGTGCAAGGTCATGAGTTTGAACCTCAGTCCCACCAAAAAAAAAAAAAGAAAAAGAAAAAGCACTTAAGTGATTAATGTTTTAGGAAGAGAGTGAGGGAGAGAGGGATTTCCCTCCTCCCCAGAAAAATTCACCCGAGATATTGGATCTGTATGATTTCTCTTTGAATTATACATTGATATTGCCTTTGTAAGTTGAACACTTTAAGTTTTATAAACATTTCATGCCTGTTTAAACAGAATATGTGTTCTGTGTTTAAGAAAGTACCTTAAGTCTCCTCATTAAAGTTTCTACCCCCTTGAAATGTGCTGTTCTGCTGCCCATGCGCAGTGATTAGGTGCTCAGAAAGTAGTCACATGCAGAGAGGACCGGTTTGTCCCACAGCACAAACTCCAGAATGGAGATGCAGGCATGTGCTGGCTGGCCCGGGAAGCAGACGGAACAGCCTTCTAATGAGATCGCTGGGTGTCTTCTTGTTTGTTTTTGTCTTCACCCATGTCAGATAAAAGGAACTAATGAGACTAAATTTCTTAATTGCCTGTCATTAGTGTAGCATGAATAGCATAAATTCCAAGGAAAGGAGCCACATAGACACTGGAGGAAGCCTTTTGATTGATAGTGCCTTCACTGACCACCTAAATACAAATCATGTAGATGTGAGATGTATCACTTCCATACTTCCTGAATAACATGCAGTATCTTATTTGCATGAGGGGTAGCTTGATTCTATTACTCCTGTTTTTTATGGGTGAGGAAACTGAGGCTCAGAGGAAATAAGTGGTCAATTTTCTTTATGGGATCTGTAATTGAGAACTAGGCCTTGGACCTGTCTGTGCCACCAAAGCTTCTGCACAGTCACATTTTACTATTTCTTCCCCTACCTTTCAGCATCACAAAACCATCAAGAGAGTCACAGCATCTCAGAGAAGGACAAAATTATTGACTGTATCTGTCTGGCTCAGCGCCTACTGACACTGAGGAGAGAGGCTCAGCCTAATAGTGCCAGCCTCAACCATTTGCTACGTGAGCGCTGACCATTTGTCATGTATCCTTTGCAGGAATGCAGCTTATCACAGCCAAGAAGGGCATGATGGCCAGCCCAGAATCATTGTTGGCAAATCATCCCTTTGTCCCAAGATAAAAGATGCTCTACTCAGGACTAAGTTGAATAAATACAGTGCTTTGTCTCTACAAAAAGAAAACTATTGACATATATTTCTTCCTGATTTGAATTACTTGAAGACACCTAATGTCCTAGTGGTCATACTTAATGTCTGTGGTCAGCTAGGACCTCTGTGCCACTGTGTTACATAGACCCTTGCTGTCCAAGTTTGCAGCTTGGGAACCACAAAGTACAAAAACAGTAGAATGTGAATAACTAATGGTCAACTTGTGACACCCAGCTGAACTGAATCAGCCTGGTACTGGATGTGGAGGGTCTACCTGAGAGTTATTTCCAGCAGTGTAAGAGAAGAACTTGGAGGGGAAGATGAGGTAATGTTGATTTCCCAGAGAAGCTTTTCACACTGGTTTTCTTAAGATGAACTCAACTGTTCTCCTAGTTCTTGCTGTCATTGACGATGGCTATAGTTCTTCTTAGGGAAAATCTGGTCCTTACTTCGAATGATATTTCTTGGCTCTAGTGCAGATCCCTCAGCCTTCTGTCACAAAGCCATCATCCTGCTGGTGCAGGTCTTCTAGTTTCTACCACTGACCTTTGGGCCTTCTTAGTACAGATCCTTGAAGCAGACTTACATGAGACATGGTCTTGGGCTTTAGGCCTCTAGCTGGACTCATGCAGGATAGTGCCATGGGGTCCCAGGCCTCAGCTGCATTCTTTGACTCTCTGGCATGCAGATAGATTTCCTACAGTCTTTTACATTTGACAGTATGGGTGAATATTACAAAATAATCCTATAAATTGTGTGTCCTGTATTAAATCTTCCCTTGTAAACCCTGACTCAGCACAGGATTTAAGTATAATGTACATGTCAACTCAGATTACATCTTTCTCTTTACTTCCCCCATCAACTTGCATGGTTCTTGAGGTTTGGAAAGATTGTAGAACAGAAGGAGTCCACTAAGATCAATCTATCTCATATCTTGGGGACATTTGCCACACTGCTACATGTGGCCCTGTGTGTTAAGTCACTGAACACTTCTGCTTGCTGACACCCCAGCGAGCCCTCACCTACTCCTGAGCACCTTTACACCTCAGGATACATTGGTGTGCTGTGGAGGAAAGGAAATGGGAGGGATCTCCACTTAGCTGTCTACTCACTTTCCTTCTGGGAGCTTCCCAATGACTGGAGCCAGGCAGGAGACCCAAGCACAGAGGAGTTTGAAAGTTTCTTGAGAAAGTCTGTTGTTTGAATGAAAGGTTGCATTCTCCCAGGAGCAACATTTTTAAAAGCACAACTAGATATAAATATAATTTCATATGGGAACAACCCCATAGCCGAGGCAGTTAGCTGAGTGGCTAAAGAAGGGCCATTACACTGGGCAGTGTCCCCACCTCTCTTTCACTTTGGGACAGGGTCTTGCTGAATTGCTGCATTGTCAGGGTAGGCTTGAACTTTTGAACCCAGAGTTAGACCTCTGGCTTTTGCCTTTTCTTTCTTTCTTTCTTTTTTCTTTCCTCTTAGACTTTCCAGAACTGAAAATGGCCTTTAAAGTCTTCTAGATAGTTTTTTTTTTTTAACCGACATAATCCTTATTTCATATTTTAGAATAAATGTCTAAGAACTCATATAATTAATGTTTTTGCATCTGCAGATTTTTGGCAGAATTCTAGAACAGTACAGAAAGGTTACTACATAAGCAAAACTTCTCCAACCAGCTTAGTAGAGATTTGGTCATAACTGATTAGAGTAAGTGAACTAAAGTAGCTGATTTGTGTTTTAAGGTGTAATCAGTCAACAGATACTTACTGCACTGTGTGTAAGAACTACAACATGAAGTTTTGCATGGTTATAAAAGGCCAGCATGCTGTGAAGCTAAGACAGGGATATCTTAACTTTGAATTCAGCCTAGGAAATTTAGTGACCTAATAAGACCTTTTTCAAACGGGGCGGGGAGACAGCTCCATGGCACAAGTGCCTGCCTGGATAGTGCAAGGTCGTGAGTTTGAACCCTGGTCCCACAAAAAAAAAATCTGGAAATGTAAGTGAGAACCAAAGCCATAGGTCCAATGCCCAGCTTTGCACTGAAATTCAAAGCCAAGCCAAATAAAACACAGCTGTAATAGTACATGTTTAGAACTCTAGGAGCTTACTCTGTACCTGCTGAGGTGATACAAGCAGTGTGCTAAACAGGGCTTATTTGTAGTAAACTTGGTGAGAAAAGCCTGGGCCTTCCTTTCTGCAGCCCATTGCCTACCCTTGAGAGTTTTCTGAAGGTGATGTTGAGCTTGATTTTAGTCAGTTTGTCCATTGCTGTCTCTGCCTTCTAACCCATGGGGTGGACTATGGTGGCAATCAAGTTGGCAGTTTCTATGCTGGAAGCTATGTGACCCATTTGGAGTTTCCAGCCTGGTTCTTAAGCTTCTAAGCACTCTTCCTTGGACAGCTTGGCACTGGGGAAGTGAGCCCCGCTTCGTTACCCATTTGTAGTGGCTTTCTGCAGGTGGTTAGTTGGCTGCCACCGCCACAGCAGCAGCTCACACCTGTGTAGAGCTTAGGCTCTTGGTATAGAGGAAAGCCACATTTGAGCTTCTGGGATCCTTACATTCCCCTCTATGCTCAGAGTTTGTTCTCAGATGTGCCATTATAATGTGCATTTATTGAGCATTGAACAGTACCTGAGAGAACTGTAAATTAACCAGCTGATGGCTTTTGTTAGTACAAAGCAGAAGCTTTTCTTGTTTCCATAGAAAAGATTAAATATCAAGGAAATATACCTATAATGAAGAATATTTACTTTTTAATGAGTTCAGAATTGTTTACTTTTATAGGATGTTGAATCATGTCCAGTGTGCATAATTTTCTGGTTCTCTAGAAGCCTTATATTCAAAGATGGGGATCACAAGAGTCCGTTAGCCAATGTCCAGCACAGGGACATTAAAAAATATGCCATCTGATTCTCACATCATATATGGATTAAACATATTTAAGCTAAAGGAGCTGTTATCATCTATGGTTATGCAAATGGTACCAAAACACTTCAAGAGATGCACTAACAACAGGGGCACCTCAGTTCATGAGCTCAGTTCTTTCCATGGTTCTTACCGGAAACTGAGTTGAGTGAAAAAATCACATTCAATGATTAGGTTGTGTCATCCTTATGGAGAAACTTGATTTAGTTCTTAATTCAGTTTTGCTTATAAACAGAATCAGGGGGAGAATTGGGTTTGTGAACTGAAGTACCCTTGTACTTCCCTCAGCAGCAACAGAAAAGCTGAGCATACATTCATGTTGGAAATTTTAGTTTTCTTTGGCTGCTACTGTAAATCTGAAAGCATTTTAATGTGCCAATCTGGGTGTCTCACTGGGATGTTACTCTTTGGGAGTGGTGACCACGCCCATTTGAGTTGGTTTGCACTGTCCAAGAACACCTGAGGGTCTCCTAAGTGTCACATTCCAGGTGTGAGCCCCCCATGGCAACTGGACTTGCTGAAGGGTACTCCAGCTTATACCACGCTAGTGTTCTATTCTGAAGACCTAGGGTCTGCACAATTTAATAAGCCCCTTGAGTGCCCCAACAAACGCTGAGTTATCAGCTTCAGTGGAAGTAACTGAATGTTGATTATCTCTTACACCTTTGTTTGCACTCATAAATAACCCTTGCTGTGGCATTCTAAGCTGGTTATTGTCATGTTACAGTGAGGGATGTTGACTGTGTCTTATAAAGGTCATATTTCCTTCTGCTTGGGCACACAAAAAGATTGTGTGGGAGTAGTTACCTTGGGACTCTGTCACTAGGTGCTGGCCAGTAGTAGACAAAAGTCCAGACTGAGTAACGAAGTAGGCTTGAGTGCTTCATACTCTCTCTTCCCTGTCACGTGTTGACCTGGTTTTGTTCCATGGAGGACAGCCGTTATAGAGATTATCTGATTCTCAGAAGACTTCATCTGAGTATAATAAACCAGTATTGCCTATGCTCACTGAGATTTGAGAGGCTTAGTTGTTAATGAAGCATAGTAGAGCTGATCTTAACTAAAACTTAGTGTTCCAGAGAGACTAAACTAGCTGGCTGTGATTTCACAGATGCAGTGTAGAACTTCTGGCTCCACTTCTTGATTTGAAAGCATACTTCTTTTTGCTATTCCCTTTTTTTGGTTAGATGGTGTGGATTCTTACACTGTGTTCCTTTGGCCTCTTATTCCTTACCAGCCTGCAGGAGATACGCAGAGAAGGCACGTTGGTGGCTGTATTAGTGTATTCCTTTCTTTTCACCTAAAAATCAATCAGTCAAACTAAGGGCCAGCGAGATAGCTCACTTGTTTAGGCAAATTCAGAGACCTAGGTTTAGTCTCTGGATCCACCTGCTGCACCAGTCCTCCTCCCCTACGCCAAGGAGGCTGAAAGCAGGAGAATCACTATGAGCTCAAGCTGCATAGTGAGAACCTGCACAAAATATATTATTAAAAAAATCTAAAGTGTAACTTGAGAAACAAAATGTGACCAGATGACCCATTACTCTTTTTTTAATAGTAGGTATTTTTGACTTGAATCACTGTTCCATATTCATAGGCTTGATCCTTTTTTGGATCAGGGAATTCACCAGATGTATGAAAGACATAGGAAGAGTCAGACCCTTGAATTGTAGAAATCACATGCTTCTAACACTGTCACTCCTTCCGCTAGAATACTGAAGCTACCATCCTAGCCATGGAGTAGAAGCAGAAAGATGGCTTTGTAGCACAGCATGAGTCAGACTAGGTTTGTCTGAGTTTTTTGTGAATATTTGATGACATGTTCTGCATGCATTTACTGGTAATCTTTGATGTTTCAAGTTGTTTAAAAATCTATAAAACAACTGCCCTTGCCCTGTAAGAGCTAACCATCTGAATGGTGAATGAGGCAAGGGGCCAAGGGAACAGTTATGATATAGTCTGGAGATATGGAGAGTCTAGAAGGGCTTTTCATGGGGGCATGTGGCAACTCTTAAGGGCCAGCTAACCCAAGCAAAGAGCTGCATGTGAATTGATAAGGCTGCTGTCCCTCTGCCCAAGAGCTTCTCCAGGGCAGCTAACTCTTACCCTTAGGGCCTGAACCCACATACTCAGTGGGTCTGTGTCAGGGGTTCTACAGAATTTCTAAAATTGGACCCACAGTTAGCATTCTCAAGCATGATTATTTATACCAACAGAATAGCTAAAAATAGTCTTCTTTAGCTACTTAGATTCATGTCTTTAGGAATAAGGAATACGTGTGTATTCTTTGTGTTTTCCATTTTTGTTTGTGAATTGTCCATTTTTCTATTGAATGTCTTTTCCAACTGAATTAATGTAAACCTTTTGTCAATTAAGGATATGAGCTTTTTTTTTTTGGTTGGACCGGGTTTCAAACTCATGACCTTGCACATGCCAGGCAGGCACTTGTGCCACAGAGCTATCTCCCCAGCCCCCATGAACTCTTATAAAACTGTTTTGTCACTCTTTTCCTGGTTTAACATTTTATCTTTTGCCTTTCTTTATATTTTGAGTCATATTTTAAAAACGTATATGTATTTAAATTTATCAATACCTGGGCAATGTGTAGAGTTAGACTAGATGGCAGTACCCCCCCCCCCAAGTTAAAAGAGTAGCCTATAAATACAGTACTTACAACCACAAAACTTTAAAAAAAAAATGAAATCCAAGTGGTGGATTTTTGCTGTATTTGATGGAGAAGTGAAGGTCCTGTCTGTTCTCTGGGCTATTTGAATGTTTCACTTTTCTCTCATTTCAAGGTCCTCTAATCTGTATTGCAGCAGTTCAGTAGTTAATACTATAATTGAGACAGGATTTTTAAAACAGCTTTGTGACGGTTATAAAAATACTCTGTTTACTGCCTCCATACAGTTTTTAAAACCCAAGCTATAGTATACAGTGCCCAGCCCTCAACATTGTATTGGATGAGTCTCCAACTGTCTAAGGCAAGTGATTATAGAAGGGAGGGGCCTGCTTGGAGCTTAAAGACACTAAGATTTCTTCAGGAAGTGGAAAAGAAAGTAAGAAATTTGAATGGAGACTCACTGACCTACTTTGGGACAGAAATAATTTATGATACAGTGTTAAACAATTTTGGTAAAACATGGACCATCACACTGGTAAGCTCTTATAACTACAAAGCTCACACTTTTAAGGACACTGTATCATCTAAGTTACAGTGCTTCTGAAAACTTAGATGTGCATATGAATCACCAACAATCTTGTTAAAATGCAAATTTTGATTCAGTAGGGGCTGGGGGGCCACAGTAGCACTGAGGTTCTGTTTCCTGCCAGCTGCCTGACCTAACAGCAGCCAGGCCCGGTAGCACACGCAGCTCCCACAAGTTCTCCTCACCCCCACCCCCCACCTGCGGGTGTGCTCCTCGTGCCTTCTTTCTCCTCTTGCTTCTCTTCTCTCTCTCTTGGCATAGGTTCCTAGAGTATTTGTGTGTGCCTCCACATGCTTTATGTATGTCTTTATTTTCCTTCTTCCTAAAACACCGATTAAGAAGTAGACCATTTTTATATAAACCGCACTGCTTTTCATGAAAAACCATTTGAGTACAAAAGCAAAATCTTGACAAATTGATACTTTCTTGCTTTGTCACGCTTGATTTAAGGAAATGAACCCAAAATGTGCAATGTGAATTGGAAATTGACTTCAGCCACACTTAAGTCATTCTCTTTTAAAATATTAGCAGTTGCGTGTGTAAGCCAACATTTATTAATCAAAGGTTTGCAGCAGATAGTTTATAAAGGAAAAAAATGAAAGAAAAACTTGAAAAATATTTCTGGTAGTAAAATTGGAAATAGGATACCTTATTTCTTTAAATAGCAGATACAGGCCATTGAAATGAGTCTCTAGGAGAGGCCACAGTATGGAAAACTGACCGCCCTATAGAAGTCTAAAGCTTGCACCTCTCAAGACATCGTTATAAATATCTTTCTGTGGAAATAAGTTGAAGATCCCCCCACATTAGGGGAGAAACTATCAACAGAATAATTGTAGAGAGGAACCTTTAAGAAAAGCTTCCAAAATTCCATTATCAGAACTGTCACTCGCCACTTGGATTTGTCTTGGCGCTGTGTGTTTTCATGAATTACCAGAGCTGTTTGTTTTTCCTTTATCAGTCATCACCCTGTCAGCTGGGCCATTCATAACAACTTTTGGCAGCTCATCAGGGGAGTTCAGAGCTTGAATAGGACCCTATCAACTCTCACACCTCATTGTGTGAAACTGTTTACCAGCATTGCCTTTTTCTGTAAATATAACAAGCAGAGCCCTGAAAGAAAAGTGTGTGAAAACAAAATGGCCTCACGGAGGAGCAGCTGACTGAGATGGCAGATCCGGGCTGATACAATTTACAAATCCTGTGTTTCTTTTATTCAGCTGAATCATACCTAATCTCTGGTCTTAAAATCTGTGCTACTGGTTAATTAGATAGCGCTTAATTTGACTTCACATTTCTGTCAGTTGGATGGGAGACTTTGTAATTAGGAAGTGCAGATCTGTTTCTGTTACACTTCAGCCCCCTTACCCTAATTTAATGCTCACACAGTATTTTTTGGGGAGTAACAAGATGGTCCATGTAACACAACCACCAGCCAGTGGACTCTGTCCCTCAACAGAGCTTATGCCAGGTCACCCACTGGAAATAGTTTCCTATTTGAAGTAAATGTCAACAGTCCTCCACTGAAACTAGTATCACCAGCCTGAAAGTACACATTTCTTTAATTCTTTCTTTTTATCAGGCATATAGCAGAGTTCCCAAAACCAAACTATTTGACAGGGGAAAAGAACAGACTACCTAGTTTCTCCTCCCCAGAGGAGACTGCGTTCAGTTCTATAGCAGATTATTTAGAAAATAATGTCACAATAAGAAATATATTGATTTACTTTGCCTTTTGTATGTGTGGTGCTAAGGATAGAACTAACTTTCCCTATGAATGTTACATAAAGTGGAGTGTATTGTGAGTTGTGTATTCCACTTAATTTTAGGAGGCTTTTAAAATGAAAGTATAATTTACATTCAACAGAATGTGTGCATATTAAACATACAATCCAGTGAGTTTTCATACTGTAACATCACTATTACTGGAGTTTTTGCTGTTTACTGACATTCAAATGTGATCTGAAAATATTAAATGGAAAATTTCATAACTAAAACAATTCATATACATACTTCAAGTAACTTTTATTATAGTGCATTTTTATTATTTTTCTATATTACTAGTAGTTATTAATCTCTCTGCTTTTTTTATAAATTAAACTTCATCACAGATATTTATGTATAGGAATAAACAGGCCAGGTATCTCTTGAGGCCTTAGCTTGTATCCTGATACGTAGGGAGCTACTGCACTTGAATATGCTTACAGAACTGACCATCAACCAAGATATGACACACTTCCATCACCCCATTGAAATGTATGACTAAAAAGTGGTATGTATTCCTATTAGGCATTCTCAGTACTTCTATAATATCTGAGAGTCAACAGAGGGTTTATAAATACAATCTTATCTTTAAATTGATTAGCATAATATCTGACTCCTTCTAGGCCCCTAACAAATGTTTGTCCTGACTAACAGTGAATGACATTAGAGGAACACTTCAGTGAGTCTTTTTTTAGATGAGCCTCTTTTTAATGAGCAATAAAGAAAATCCTCATGAGTTTGTATTTTAATTTGAAAAACAGTACCCATCAGCATATCCTAGGAAGGAAGTTGTAATAAGTTCATCAGTTATCCTTAGCTAGGAGCTATGTAGCATTAAGAAACTAGAATCGCTTATAGCTGAAGACTATGTCTTCCCCAGCACAGCAGCTGGCAAACAGTAGACACTTTATAAATACTGGGGGGGAAAATGGATCCATCTGAGTGTATGTTGATGCAGAAGAGGATTCTCGATGCTATTTAACATTCTGTCTTCAAAGCAAAACTAATAGTGACTATAGAGTAGTTAGGAAAACAAGATAGTGAGATGGTCAGACTTTATGCTTTGCAAACCAAGGACCAGGTCTCAGCTTTGCCTCACCTTAGAAAACTACCCCATTTCTCTAAGTCTTAATCTCTGTCTTTAAAATATCCCATATCAAAGATGTATCTCATGACCAACTTCAGTAAGTGCTAGTAAGTAATGATGAATAATTACTGCGGTACAGAGATTTCAGAATTGAGACTTGGCTATGAAATATTTTTAACAAAATGTGGAAACCTAAAGAGAAGTGTCTCTGTGATTTTTAGATTTCTCTTTCCTTAGTTTAGGAACTTGGAGTGACATATTTTGGGCAATATGGGTTTGTGTAAAGAGATGAGGAGGGTCAAAACTCCTTTCCACTTTTAGAAAAATCCTTTCCACCAAGGATTTGTGCTGACTGGGTGCCTTGGACCCCTCTATCAGCGGACAATGAAAACAGCTGGAGACAATGGGCTATGACATAGTAATGCATTCTCATCTCTCAGATGTCAGCTGTGGTCTAAGGATATGGTGTTCAGCAGTTCCTAGAAATAGGTAACAACAATACCATTTAATACAGTGCCTCTTATGGTTTTCATAGGACTTCTACATAGACTATCTCTTGTGATTTTTACCACAAGGTTGTAAGACTCTGGAAATGTATTTTAGCATTCCTACTTATGGAATGTGTAACACATTCCCAGAAGTGAAATAATGATGCCCACAGCTACTCAACTACTCACTAATTGATTTGAAGCTTGAACCTAAGTCCTAACTCTGTGTTCATTACTTTTTAAATTTTTTTTCAATAAATTCAGCAATGTTATTCTACACATTGTATTTTTATCAAGTATGCTTATATGCATGCTGACTAGACCCGTAAGAATCTATGTTTGTAAGATGATGTCTTACAAACAGCTATAGTAGCTAACAGAGGCAGCCTGATTTTTAAACCTTTCCTGTCTTTTTGGTCCAACAGGGGACAGCGTTTGTCATGCTTCTACTATGGATCTTTGATGACATCACTAAAGAAACATCTACACCTTTATTTCAAACTCTCAGGAACTTTAAGGATTGCTACCCATTAGGAAGAAGCTGTGGTGAAGCACAGGCTGTTGCTGTCTCACTGAACCTCTTCCCAGATGGCCCATGGCTGCTGCACAGAGTCAACCTCAGGACAGACAGCGCTGGGCCCTAAAGGGCACCTCACCAGCTGATGAGGTGTTAGTGGGTTGTTCCTGGTAGTGGACTCCCCTTCGTCTCCCTTCATTAAATTCCAAACTGCTACCTAAACTACATCTCACTACATCTAATTAATGTACTAATCAACTTTGTTTTGAATGAAAACTATGTTGCTACTCCTGATGGCAGAATAGGAAATATGCCTACTGTGGAATATCTTTTTCTATAAGAGGGAAAGTTTAATCTCTATAGTTCTCAAAAGTGAATGTTAATTTTGTAGTTGGATCCCTGCTTGTATGGCTTCAGGTTATTTTTTATGAGTTTTCAAGTGGCTCTTCATTTCTGGAAGAGTCTCTGCATAAGCCATTTATAGGCAGTTGTCAACTTCTGTAATAAAGAATTGGAAACCAAATTCACTAGGCTACAAAGACACGATCAGTTGGCAATAGATGGATGTCCAACTCTGAATTTTTGGCTTCTGTGGAATTGAGAGGCCCATCAAAGGAGGGATGGCTGCCCGCTCTGAGTCCTCCTATTTGGGAAGAGCTGTCATCCTGCAGTCTTACTCTGTCCTCTCGCTATCTGTGTTTCTCTGAGCATCCGTTTGTGTGATCCCTGCACACACTTTGGGTGACATATTGGTCATGACAGCCATGAGAGCCATGAACACATCACAGCCACTGAGCTATTACTTGAAGTCCAGTGACTTACATGATTTTTGGTCCAATGATAACCTGTTGAAATAGGAAGACTCATCCCATTTCGCACATTTCAAAGTAAGACTTCAGGTAGATTGTGCATCTTGTCTGGGGCTACACAACTGCAAAGCAAAGGTTTCTGCCTACTTCCTACCCAGCCCCCACCCTCAACTGGGTCATTTCCACTGAGAATCTGGCTTCCCTGAAGCAACTGTTAAGAGTATGAGGCAGGTGGGCTACAGTCAGCTTTTAAATGTGAAATGATGAGTCTTGCTTACTAAGATTCTTTTTTTAAAAACCCAGAGGAAGAGTACATTTATTTATTTATTTAACATTTATGTGCAGTGTTTACATTTACAAAGTGGTTTGCAGTATAAGAGAACAGGCACAAATTTTTTCTGGGCATGTAATTGTCTTTCATATTCATTTATTCCTTTGATTTATATAATATGTTCTCCATTTGGTCTTTTGAGATCTTGTACAATTGTAACAAATTTAGAACAATATTAATAAAAGATTATTTTGTCTTGTAGGGAAAAACGATTAAAGTCTCTGTTCTTCATACATATGCAGAAAAACTTTCGTCATCCCCAGATTGTCTGTAGTATCAGCTGTGCTAAATTTTAAAGTATACTTCTCTCTCAGTTATCATTTTGTGTGTGGTACTTGCTTTCTTGTTTCTAGGCAGTTGGCATGCTTGATATTTGGGGTAATAAACTGTTGTGCGCCTCCCTGGTGTGCTGCACTGTTTTCTCCATTGAGCTTGGAGTTCAGGTCCTCTGCAGAGCGTTCGTGCTGCTCAGAAAGCTCTGTGTGGATGGTCACAGCTGCTCTTTCTCTTTGTTTACTCCTGAGATGAACTAAGATCCCAAAGAATTCCCCTGCTCCACGTGTCCTAACACTTTCCTTCATCTTTGTTCCTTAACATGGAATACTTTTTTAAGAGATTCAGGATTTGGTGAAGAAATATTTTAAAATATATTGACAATGCAATATTTCTTGTCATTTTCAAGTTGCATGGCAAGTCTTTAAATACACCTGTTATTGTTTCTCCTTTAGGAGGAGTATAAGTTTTCATTTCTTTTTTTATAATGAGTATTGTCCACTTTTGCCATGTCTTCAAATTTTCCTTTTTCTTTAGCAGACATGGTCTTCCACCTCACTGAGCACTTCTTAGAAAACTCTGAGAAGTTAATGGAAGCATCTGGGTGCTTCTTCTTGTGCTCCTCTCAGGAAGTTTGCACAAAGCATGCATACGATGACATCTTGCCTTTTAACTTCTTAGGATTTCCTTTGCCCTTGTTTACTTACTTCCCTCAACAAGGTACAAAGTTGCCCAGTGCCTATTTCGGCTCTCACTTGCTCCGGCACTGTCTCTATGGAGCTCCATGTACTGCAGTCTAAGTACACCTGTTATTAAAGGACAACAGTGATGTGAAATATTTTCAGTCTGTGGTGCACTTCCTGTATCGTCAAGGAATTGGACTATTGCTGTGGCAGAGCATGCGAATGATGACTATCAAGGGCCTCTAGGCGACCACTGTAGAGCTCTCCAGTGACTGTGATCTCCTAACTTAAAAAGTTACTCTCAAAAGTTATTTTCCTCATTCATTTCTTTTTCTTTAAACATTACCTAAACTGTGGCTTAGAAGGGTATGTGGAGAAGAATGCTTGGGTTAGTTAAATGCTTCTTAACCCAGGCTGCGTATTATTCATCAGCCTACCAAGGGAACCAACTGGATCAAAAGCTTAGTGGGTAGAGCCCAGGCATAACTTTTAAATGTAACAAATGACCAGATATACAGCCAGAAATGACATAAGGAAATGCATGACCCTGGTGGCAAATGTTAGCTCCTGCCAGGCAGGCGTCCTCTGAGTCTCCCCTAGCTCTAACTGAACTAGAGATCAGCATCTCCTTCCCCACCTGTCAGCAATTCTGCAATATCTTGCTGTCTTTCACACAGCAATCTAAGGGCCCAGTGGTGCCACGGGACACCTTCTCTCCTGTCTGCTTTTTGTTTGTCCTTTAGCTGCCCTCTGGGACTTTTGACTCATACTGCAGCCTGCTTATTCAGTGTTTGGTTCCTGCCAGCTTAGCTGCTGCTCTATCTTCACAGATTCAAGGCGCTGGCCCCTGTCCCCTGAGCCACCAGCAGGGGCACAAGTGGAATCGTCCAGACCCAGACCTATACGGGAGTCCTGCTCCCAAGTCTTTGCAGCCTGGAGGCTCCCCTGATAGGCTGATCTTGCACATGGGGTCCTCCATGAAGCACTCGTTCACTTTTTGATTCATGCAGAAATCAACCCACCTATTTAGCAAGAGCCACTGCAAAACCACATGGGGCCCAACTGCAGAGGAGGGGTGAAACATTGGGGCTATTAATGTCATCAGTCAACCACTGATGGAAAGCAAATATGGGAGATAATGATGAAGTATTTCTACAAAAGGAGGAAAACTGGCGAGGCCATCAACTATACAGAGAGTTTACTTTGAAGTGAACGTAAGATGTTGCATGGGACAAAATGACAATCGTGTTGCTGTGGAATTTCCAGAAGCTGGAAACTTGGGAAAGGTACAAGATTTATTTAGGAAAGTTAATAATTGAGACTTCACAGTGCTACTCAGCAGCAGAGGTTAGCAGATCCTATGCAAAGCTGTATTACCTCAGGGAAAGTTGTTACATTGCAAGGGCTGGGACTGCTGGAAGCCCCCCTGGACTCTGTGGCACCAGGTACACTTGGATTTTACTCTCCAGTCCCTTTCACAACCAGGATCCAGGCTCCTCTCCAGGTCCCTTGGTGGACTGCATTTAGAAGGCTCCTTGGAGTGCAGGTGAAAGGATCATATAGCATTTCCTCATCAAAGCAGTTAAGAGCAGCTCCCTTGCTTTGATGCTTTTCTTTCCCCCCTGTAGATCTCATTTGAGATGGCAGCATTGAAGGGTGGAGGAGCCTTGGCTTCCTTAGCAACTGCAAATAGCACAATCATCCCCTAACCCTTACTGGATGTGCAACATGAGAGAAATGGCAAGCCACTGACCATTGGACTTCACTTAAACTACAGCAGAGCCTGATCTTTCTGAGGCATTTGGCCTTGACTGTGACTCTGAGCCCCTCTGTTATTCTACCCGGTAAAGTAGATGGAAGCAATTTTTTTTTTTTTTTTTTTTTTTTTTTTTTTTTTTTTTTTTTTTTTTTTTTTTTTTTTTTTTTTTTTTTTTTTTTTTTTTTTTTTTTTTTTTTGTCATCATAGAGGGCAAAAGTTTGGGTCATAGCTTCCTGGTCCTAAGAATCTCCAACAGTTTTTTGACACTAAGGATAGCAATGTGTAATACTAAAACCATGCTTTGAATGCCTATCATTCTTTTAGATGTGTGCTGCTTCTAATGTCGCTTCAATTATTGCTATACTCTCAGGTAAATGTTGGTTTTAAAATAAACAAACAACAATAACAAAAGGATAATAGAGGAGAATAAGACACAAGGAAAAATGACGTAGGATTGACCTGCTACAATTTTCTATATGGTTAGATTTCTAATTGCTTGTAAAAATGTACAACTTTTTTTCTTACTCTAACACATATGCACACTTATATACTAGGATTACACTTCCTGGAGTCTTAGGTAGACAGAAGGAGACAGGATGAAAGCTAACATATGTCTGTTCACTTCTTATTCTGTACTCCGCACTGTGCTAAAGGCTGTGCCTATAATCAACCTTGAACATTAAGGTCAGAGTTTGATCTTTATACTACAGAGAAGCAGAACTGAAAGGAGGTCAAATGCCTTGTCTGCAAACCTAGTAATATCAGAGTGGACACCAGAACTCAAGTTCATCTGCCTTCACACCCAGATTCTTGGCCTGTAATGTAATTATACAAAAAATTAATGGTAATCTCTTTAGAATAAATTTTAGTTAGATCAACACCCTACTTAGAATGATCTTGGTCTTTCATTGTCATCAGCAGTTGTTTTTGCTGAACTTTGACACCAAGGTGCTACAAATCTGTGTGTTTGTCTGAACTCCAACTTAACACTCTCATGCTTGTTTCAAGTCAGGATACCACGGCCAGGGTCTCTGAACATGTTTCCACTATGGCTATGGGCTTTACAAAGCATGAGGTTTTTCCTATATGAAGGGAAATGAAATGAGTAAAGCTTATTAATGAAAAACTAGAGGAGAAAAGCTGTACTGAATTCAGAGATCTTTTAGTATCAAAAATATTTTCAACTGCCATCACCCGTACCTCTCCACTATGCAAAGCTTCAGTCTGAGAAAATCTGCTCAGGGCTTGAAATGACTCTGAGGGCTTCTCCAAAAAAAAAAAAAAGATGACGTTACAGTGCACATCTAGGACTCAGCTTCATCCTGCAGATGGGACAGGCAACCTGGCTTTAAGGTGATGCCAGCCCACTGTGAGCACAGCGGGGTGAAGGCTGTGCCTGTGCTTGAGATCTTCGACTCACGACTTCTCAATGGAGAGCCAAGATTGTTCTCCAGTGTAACAATATTAATTATCAATTCACTTTAAAACATGTGTGATGTATGTGTGCCGTTATTTCACAGGAACGGTATAAAGATTAATTACTTAATGAATCCATTTTTCACATCAAGGATATATTTGCCCTACACCCAGATATATCTCTCTCCCCTGTTTTTCATGAGAAATATAGCTATCTTTATTATGTAATCAGTAATATGTCATTCTTTCTAAGCAGGATCTAATTTTAGTAACATGATAAATGACCCATGAATGGATTCCACTGCCCTCTGCAGAAAGGAATATATATCAGACCTGCTCAGGTGTGTGTCGTTTTTTTTTTTTTTGTACTGGGAGCTTCCAACTCTCCAGGTGGCAGCCTGGGCTTTTCTGGCTGATAACTCCAAGTTGCATCTCTGGATGTGTGGACACCATTAGGAAATGACCATGTGTGAACAAGAGGCAGATCTCTGTCTCTGCCGGGAGGGGGCCGTCTCTTCTGTGCCCAGGTGGCCTGTGCCAGCTAGAAAATGACCAGTGGGGTGTTTTTTCTCTCTTCATGCATGAGCAGGATCTTTTTTGTGTGTAGGATTATACTCAAGTCCCTGGCTGCTTTCTCCCATTATTTTTCTCATTTAGTCTTTAAGCAAAGGCATTTCTTTGTAAATGAAAAAATCATTCCACTTTGATCTTTCTTTTTTTTTTTTTTTGTCTTTTTGAGACAGGGTCTCGCTATGCAGCTCAGGCTGGCCTTGAGCTCACTTTCGTAGCCCAGGCTGGTCTCAAACTCGCACCAATCCTCCTGCCTCAGCCTCCCAAGTGCTGGGATTACAGGCGTGCACCACCACACCCGGCTCCACTTTGATCTTTCTCAAAGTTCCAAGGAGAAAAATTTTATTTCTTTAGGCTCCCTGTGAGCTTTTGTTGAGGCTTCTGCACATTCATAGCAACTTACATCTCAACATTTAATTTTACAATAACTTTCTTTCATCTTTCACTAGAGCTATGGGAGAACCAAGGCCATACCTTATCCCCATTTTGTGGATGTGAACATTGATCTAGGAGAGATTGAATGACTTGTTCAGATTAGAAGATCTGGTCTAGTAACAACCAAAGCCTCAGTCTCAGGCATACTATGCTTCGCTGTTAATGATATCTAAGATGAAAGATAAAAAGTACAGATGCTTATTTATGTAACAGTCATGTATGTGAAACTCTGAAATGCTTTGTACAATTACTGTCTTTGTTGATTGTAGCATGTACTTTTTTCTGATGCTCATGTTTCTGAAACAGGTACATCCTCTAATTAGTGGAGTATGATAAACTACTTGAAAATAGTCTTTCTTAGTGATTGCAGCAGATTGACTGTAAAAATATCCCAAATCTTTATCCTTCTTTCACTCTTTGCAGTGTGCTTCACAATTCCTCTTACCAAGCAGTCAAATCTATTTTGCTTTGCTGTCAGGATGAGTTGGTCTTATCCTTGCACCTGCAAAGGCTGCCATTGGTGCTCTCCTGAGACACCCCACCCTCACCAAAGCAGCCTGCCTGAGTTCCAAACACACCTGCATTTCTTTCCCTGAGGCCTGTTACTGGCTGCCAAAGCCCCACTTGCCTGCTCTGATGGCTGAAAAAAATATATGTTCACAAATTCTTTGTCATCCCTACCTCCTCTCTTCTTGAATGTAGGTCAGACTTCATGACTTGACTTGCTTGTATCAAACAAAATATGATAAAAATGATGGTGACTTTTAAGACAGGGCATAAACTTTTGGATCACACTTTGGGCCAAGGCATAGCCCTTGTAGTAAGGATGCTCAAGCAGTCAAATGGAGATAGCTATAAATTGAGGAACTGAGGCCTCTAAGGAACAGCCATGTATGAGTACATCATCTTGGGGTGAGTTTCTCCAGTCCCAGTCTAGCCTCCAGATTATTAAACCCTTGCCCACTTGTTTATCCTAAATTCATGCGGATGCTTAGGCCAGAACCAGCCAGCAAACTATGCAAAGTTTCCTCATCTTCACAAACTGTATAAGATGATGAACATTATAATAAGCCACTCGCTGTTGGTAGTTTGTTCATGTCAATCTCTTAAGTGCATCCACGCCACGGGCTTCCAGTGTTGGCAGGTCCTTTCCAAAGGGCATAACTATACCAGTGATACCTGTGAGCTGGTGTAAGTACTGCAGCTGCCTTGCCCCCAGGATGAGGTCACTGCATTCCCAGAGCTTCCCCAGGAGTTAAGGCTCCAGTTCTCCAGAATAATCACTGGGTTGGTGATACCCCAGTCAGCATCCTTGTCTTCCCTGCTGATTCTTCCTCACCATGTTGATTTCTTGCCCTCAAGTCCCTGTCTCAAAATCTCCTTTTTGGAAAGAGGAGAGAATGCAAGCTAAGGCAGTCTCACATGTGCAGCTGCCAAGTCCTGTGCATTCTTTTTTTCACTTAAAATGCTCATTTCAATGGCTGTAGTTTCGCAGCATGAGTCTGAATTGTGCAAAAACTAAAACAAGCCCCTCGCACTTTACATATTCATAAACTTGAGGCAGAATCCCAGCCCCCTTTACTTAATACATTTTCAAACTCAAAATCAAGACTGGAAAATCTTTAACTGCCAAGTACAAAGAAGACAAAGTTAAAGTGATAAAATGGAGGTGAAAGCAAAATGTTCACTTATGAGTCGGGATGGGATAGGGACCTGAGCAGCAGGAGTGCTGAAGGCCCTGAGAGAGGGGCCTTGGGCCTGAGCCTCAGGGGTGCAGAGGCTAAAACAAGGCCAGGCATCCCAAGGCACTGGCTCAGTATCAGCTGAATTGCGGCCAGGAAAACCAACTACCAGCCTAGAGAAATAGCAAGGAAGCATGTAATTTTCTTGAGCTATCTGAGCAAAAATTACCCAAAATAAGCAAATTTGTGCTACAAGGGGTCTGTGGCCTGAATTCCTGTCATGCAAATCCTAGAGGGAACCAAAACTAAAATTATCGTGAAATCTGTCCAAAATTGGTGCATATAAAAACACCCTATAGGGGCGCGGTAAAGCAGGAGCCACTTAATGCTCTTTTTACTCTCATCTCCATAAGAAGAGGAGCTTAGTTTAAACAAACAAACAAAAACTTATTTTATCCCAGCATTCTGTGAGGCTGAACCAAGAGGATCACAAGTTCAAGCCCAGCCTAGGCAATTTTGACTCTGTCAAATAGTCCCTCGGTTCAATCCTTAGTACCCCAACAGAAAAAAAAAAAAAAAAAAAAAAATAAGAACACAAAAAGAAGGAAGCGATACACAATGAAGGAAATCTAATACACTGAAGAGATGGGGAGAATTTGCAGGAATTAGGTTAGGGGCTAAAGGTGAGTCAGTGTTAGAGTGCTTTCCTACATGCACAAGGCCCTGGATTCAGTGCTGGCACCACCGTGAATAAAAAAGCGAACTGGAAACAGTAGTTCCTAAGGACCAGGAGAACAAGAATCTAAGCAAACTTTAAAGTGAGTATGTTTAAAGTATCTCCAGAGATGAAGAAAGGAATAGAAATCACAAATCAAACATAAAATTCTTTGAGAAAACAGTAAGGTTGAAAGCTAAGACCTAAAAATGAAAAAAAAAGGCATTATAATAAAATTTTCTTTAGATTATTTGGACAATAATATAGATGTGGCTAGTGAGAGAACATGTTAATTGGAAGGCAGGTCTCAGAAAATCTCGCAGAAACAACACAAAAAATAAATAAATGGAAATAGGAAGAAGTCCTACATTTACCCCTGAGTTCCAAAACTGAAGGAAAAAAAAAAAAATGAAGTGAAGAGGTAATACTCACAAAATTCTAACCAAGACCTGAATCCTTAAATTATGAAGCACCTCAGTTGTCATTAAATATCATTAAAAATAAAAATCACTTTAAAAGGAGTTCAACTGCAAAGTATAATGTAATTTTCAACTACCAGAGAGAAAAGCAAATGAATGACAATTAGACTATAAGCATACTTTTTAGAATCAGAAAGTGCTACTGGGAGGTGGAGAAATCATGTAATTAAAATATTGAGTAAAAGTAAAGACAATTTTAGACGTCAGATGACTCTTTCGGCAAGCAGTATATCAAGATGTAGTTTGGCGAAGGAACATCACTATTGGAAGAGGGACAATGTAAGAAGCATATAAAAATAAATAAATGTGGCAGAAAGTCTGTACCTGTAATACAAGTTAAAAATAATCATTTGTGAGTGTTCAAAACTAAAATAGAAGGTAATTTTTATGTCATAAAACCACAAAAGATAGGACAGCAGAAGAGAGTTAAAGCATGTAGTATCTAAACGGTGATTGATACTGATGTGTGCTGCACATTAATTTGGTTGTGAATATTAATTTAAGAATGACCACCAGAGAATAATACAATGCGAAATTTCCATTAGTGAGCTGAAATATTACCCAGGAAATCATAGCAATCTCCTCTTGGGTAGGGAAGAGAAGTGATAGGAAGGAAGGGGAAGGGAGGAGAAAGAAACTTCGCCTGAAACATTCTACATTTTACAAACACTTAGAGAAAGAGAGTGATGGATGGGCAGGCTCTCTACCAAAGCTCAAGATCCCTGGCAACTGTTCCCCACCTTCCCCGTCAGCTTACCTCTCTCTCCTCTCCCCAGTATACTTTTTCACTCATGTCAAGCCAATCTCATTCTTCTACATCCTTTGTTTATTTTAGGACTCACACCTTTGTTGTCCAGATCCTGCCAGCTTTTAGAAGTCCATCCTCCCATCCCCTAACGTAGACAGTGAAGCCGGAAGAACAGTTGAGAGCGCATGGGACATAATTATATTCTGACCAACTCTCTCATATAAATGCTCTTATATTTTACATTTTTCTTTTAGCCAGTATATTTCTTTTAAAAATTTATAGAGTCCCAGAGGTCAGGAGCTGGTGTTTATTAGACTCTGGAATCGTTCATGGAATGATCAATAGCTGAGCTCCTAGTAAATACTCTCGATAGATCTGTAAAAATGAAAGCAGTTCACTAGAGGAAAGAGTGATGAGGAGAGCAGGAACTAAGGAAGTTTTGACCATTCTTTGGCTGATAAATTGTATAATTAAACTGTGTGAGCCACTACATCAAGGTTACTTATCAATCTCGGCCATCTAGAATGTATTTGACTTTTTTTTTTCAACTTCAAGTAAATTTCATTGGTACATTTCAGATATTCTAGAATGTATTTGTTGGAAGTGTTGGTTAAATGTTAAGTGTGGGATTTGGTGTCAAACAGGTGTCATTTAAGACATGTATGTGTGTGTGTGTGCGTGTGTGTGTGTGTGTGTGTGTGTGTGTGTGTGTGTGTGTGTGTGTGTAATATAAAATGTAGTCATTTACTTCCCTTAAAATACTACCTATTGATTTCTGTGAATGCCCTTAGTTTCCCTGTCCTGGCTACCTTGGCATCCTGAATGGACTCCAAATGTTTACCTGTCGTGATTATTTTGACTGTGGAGAAGAGTCAGGACTCACTTGGTGCCAGGCCATGTGAGTCATGTGCATGACACACTGTTACCTCTTAGGCACCTGCCCTTCCCTTGGGTGGCATTCAACAGAGTCACCATATTTTTATCATTTCTCATAAAGACTCATGAAAGAGGATGTCCCAAGGTGCTGCAGAAAATGACAAGAACAACAGGGTAAATGTATTCAAAGCTATGGGGAGTATTTTATGGATAATAGCTGTGTTTTTTTAACTATAATAATTTTTAAAAATTTGAACAGTTACTACATCTTGTGATTACAGTGTGTATGTGAGGAACAAGGTTTTGATCTGTTAAACCCCTTGAGAATTTGGAGGTGTGTTATTTTGCTTTGTTTTTCTTGTAGCAAAACCTAGTCCTTCCTGACTAGCAACACATTGAAAGTCATCTTTCTTCTAGCATGGAAAATATTACCCAAAGCTACACTCTAGAACACATTTGCTCTTACTTAAAAAGGCTTCTATCCATCTTCCTCATCTAGTTTCCCATCTCACAGGATGCTAGAAGCAAAATACTGGAGCGGGCACAAACAGAGGTGGGCTCAGACCCCAGTGAGAATGGAGATATGTAGAACTGCTCAAGCAAAGGTCAGATAAACCATAAAAAGAGATGAAGAAACTCAAAAAGTATTATGATCCGGGACCGTTTAGGATAAGTGGAAGTCATTGTGCTTCCTAGAAAGCCTCTGAATGGAGGTGGGACATTTCCTCCACCTCTGTGAGGGGCGCCTGGTAGCGCCCAGAGCTCTGTTAAGTAGCAAGGGTCTAGGCTGGCATGGAAGCACACTGTTGGTGTGAATCTGGCCCATCTGGCTCCAGTCTTCTCCCTAACACATCCTTTCATACATTACCAGAAAACTGTAGCACGGCCTTCAAAAAAAGGTATCTCATGTTTCAGAAAAGTCTCTTTTTAAAGGATGGGGAACATATATGAATTCTTGGAAATTTTTTTTTTAATTCATTTCTAAAATATTGCATTTGGGCCCAGCGGGATGGCTCAGTGGTCTAAAGCGCCTGCTTGGGAAAGGCTTGGGCCGCTTCAGGGACCGCGGTTTGATCCCTGGCACCACATGCTGCGCCAGCCCTGCCCTCAGGGCAGGCTGAGCCGGGCATAAAAATGAGTGAATAAACAAACAAAGGTTCTGAAACAAGAAAAAAAAAAATAAATAAAATTTAAAAAAAATTTAAAAAAATAAAATATTGCATTTGTAGAAATAAAGCTTGGGTTTATCAGAAAAAGGCACACATGGGAAGTAGCCTTCTCTCTTAACATAATGAAATAAGCACCTTGAATTTCAGTGACCTCACAAACACAACAAGCATGCTATGTATAAGTCTATAAAGAAGGAATCTACAGTTTTAAACATATAACTTTATATTTTTTGCTGAATCTTTCAAAGAGAAGGCTTATTTCACACTGATGGGCCAGTTCCCTGAGTGGCCTCTCTGCAGCCCCAGTATACTGGAACTGAACCTAGGACCTTCTCACTGAGGTGTATCCCAAGCCTTTTCAACTTTTTGTTTTGAGACAAGGTGTCACTGAGTTGCCAGCTTGGATCCTTCTGCCTCAGCCTCCTGGGATCGTAGGCAGCATCACGGCCAGCTCAGTTCCTTGATTCTTTGCAGCACAAGGGACAAGTAGCACAAATGGGGGAGTGGAGGGACTAAGGGAAGGGGACACACTGCAGCCAGTTCAGGGGGCTACCAGAGCAACCCCAGCTACTGCACCTCTCTGTTACTATTTTCTTAGGAGAAGAGTGGCCAGGGACACCAGGAGGCCCCTCTGCAGTGAAGAGAAATGCAGAGAAAACCAAGGCTGGCAATTCTGGAACAGTTTTTTTTTTTTTTTTTTTTTTTTCTTGAAAAGCATAGGGTAGAGAGTATTTCTTACACTACAGCATTGTACTGTCACAGTCAGAATGACATCTCTGGGCTTCCCTAACCTACTTTGGAAAACAACCTTTTCCCAAGATTTCATACTCACCTGAAATAATGTTTCTGGTTTTGCATGACCCTTTCCCAGGTGACTAGAACTCCTGTCCCACAGCTGTAGCGCTGTTGTTTAAATGTGGCAAGGGTAATTTCAATTCTCCTAAAGAACTGTGGGATCACAGGGGCTCCTTCTCTGAGCAGTGTCTCCCCACTGTGCATTAACCACCTTCCCAGTGGCCAGGGAGTACCAGGAGCAGAGTGACCACGTATGCTTAGTCTCAAGCTACTTCTGACAATTCCTAATGTAATCCATATCCTACACATACATTCTAGTTACAGGATTTATGAGGTATAACCTGGGGAGAGAAGTGAAGCTGGGATATAATTGTGACTGATGTGAAACAGACATGTAGAATGAATAGCCTTACAACATTTCCTTTGAAGTTTGTTAAAAGCAGTAAAGTGATATTCACTCTAAGTGAAACCTGCTGTTAGAGATATCCACTGGCATGGGGAACATTCTCTTTTGACTTTATGTCTTGGGTTTTAACTTGCCACTTGAAGGTTTTGAAAGCTTCTCTTTAGTCATGGAATGGAAGGGGAAAAATAAAAAAAATTGTAGAGTACCTACTGTGTGCTTGTCCTGTTTTGGGCCCTTGACAAGGGCTGACCTAGGAAACACAGTAGGAAGACAGCTCATTAAAATGTTCCTTACTTTCTTTAAAAATCATCTTAGGAATCAGCAAGAGTAATAACACATATATACTGTCATCATATAATAAAATAAAAATTAATACAATAAATGACAATGTAACAGTATGCCAACGAATCCCACCTGAGTTACATATGTCTTTTAATACTTTTTATGGAGGAAGAAAACCATAAAGGCAAAGTGTCAAGAGCCCACAGAAGTCATAAGGCAGCCTGGCTTCATATAAAGTATCTCACTCAAGTCTCCAGAGTGACTACAAAAGCCTGGAAGATATAAAGAAAGTGATGCTTCAAAGATCTAAGAAATAATCTTCCTCAGGTCCTATACCTAGGAAGTGGTAGGTTCAGGTCTCAAGCCTCTTCTCCAAGACTTTTCCCTGAAGAAGAAGAGCTTCTTGTCCATGCAGTTCTACACTGGAAAACCTGGGGTAGGAATAAAAAAATATTACTTATATAATTAACACAAAAAAGAAATGTAAAATCAATTTTGAAATCGGCACGTTTCTCTGTATAATACAAGAAGACACCTAAGAATCTATGCAAGCCAGATGTCCCTGAATTCACCAACATCAGGTTGGATTCACTTTCATACTGAAATGGTGTTCTCCACCCCTGTACTTTGGTAAACTGAGGGTTTTGGCTGTATCCTTCCCTGCAGACCTCCCAACTTTCCTCATGGGTCCTCTACAGACCATTTTCTTCTCTTCCCAGCTTGTGTGGCTCAGCACACTCGGTCACAGCCAGCTGCTTTGCACTAGGTATAGAAAGTTTCTTGCTGGGTCCTCTGCAATTTGCCACGTCTTTCCCCATGCCCTCCCTCCTAACACCTGGGTTCCTCCCTCTGTTCTCCAAATCTCAGTTTAAACTTCTACCTAGCTTTTCCTGAGTTCTTGGGGACATCAGTTGTAGAGTACTGGCTGACATATGACTAATTCTCAGGCTGACAATTGACCTCATTTATCAGAGCCAATGAAATTCCCAGCAACTCCCAGTTTTAAAACTAGGACAGTCTTAGGGAAGCTAGACACTTTTTCCCCTTCTACCCGCAGCCCTGACTTGTCCTCACTTTGGGTTTCATTTCTGTCATAAGCCTACTTCAACTTCACTTACTGGTTTGTCCAGATCCCTGTAATCACATACTCTTTTCATTGATTCCAAACCCAAGTTTGCCTATGAGAGAAAAATATAAGGAGGCATTTCTCATTTAGCATCAAGCCAAACTCCTTTCCTGACTCAGCATGACCAACAGTGAGAACAGCTATTCTCTGCCTGGGAAAATCCTGTGCACACCCCCACCTCACCCCATTAGCATGTCATTAAGCTCACATGGCCTAGACAGGCCAAGCCCAGTAGTTCCTGGGACTTTACCCAGACATAAGGCCATTTGATCATAACTTCTACCTCATATGGAACCCTAAAAGTCCCATAAAGCTAACTCTTTACCAAACTCATACAGGATCTTTTCCCAGTCATGTGGTCTGCTGGATAAAAGAGAGATGGGGGCATCCTGTTTATATTTTGCAATTGTTTGTGGACAATGCTTAGGTCAGAATACCTTTGCATTTCCCTGGATAGAAAGTGTTTTTCAGGTAGCTATCAGTGTGAGTCTGGATTTCAGGAGGAAATAGGTTCATAACATTCCAAGAGCATGGTTCATGAAGCCATAATGCATACATTGCCAAGTGCAGTGTGAAGTCTCTTCAGTTTGGTTTTTGTGCTGATGTTTCCGGACTTTTGCCAAGAGTGGTGGTTAGGTGTACTGAGCAGTTTTCCCCTCCTTGGGGTAAAATCCTTGACACCCACAACTTCAAGAGGCAGGGGGTTAATTTGGCTCATGGCTTCAGGCCATGCTCAACTGGCTCCAAAACAGAAGCATCTTGGTGCAAAGTGTGCTGGAGCTGATTGCTTTGTGGAAGCTGTGAAACACAGCATGGAAAACTTGCCAGGGAGAGACACTCCTTCCAAGGACATGTCCCCATGACCACCTGCGCCTGGGCCTCACCTGTAAGCTGTGAATAGCAGTGAATTAATCATTTATGAGAGTAGTACCACAAGCTCAAATCACTTCTCCAGGCCTCTCTAAGTTTGGCCAAGTTTTGATAAGTAAAATGAACTGACAGAGCAGGGAGAGTGGTCCCTTCATAGCCCCAGGGACAAGTTCTAAGACCCTCTGCAGATGGAAAATCTGCGACTGCTCAACTCTTATATAAAATGGTGTAGCATTTGCATCCATTGTCTGCATCCTCCTGTATACTTTAAATTACCTCTATATTATTTATAAAACAAAATAAAATGTCAATGCTATATGTATAGTGTATATATATATAGTCATTATTATTTTTTATTTATTTAGTACAGGATCTACAAGGTCTACAGGGTCTCACTACGTAGATTGGATTCCTAGTGATTCTGCTGTTCTCAGCTTCTCATGTGCTGGGATTTCAGGCACACGACACTACACCCAGCCTCAACCACCCTCTCAGTATGCCCCTGAGGCAAGGCTGGCATGGCATACCTAGGATCAAGCCCCAGCTACTACAGTCTGCCTAAGCACACACTTTAGTCTGCTGAGCTGACTGGCCCTCATGTTGTATTATTAAGAAAATAATGACAAGAAAAAGCCTTGTATGTTCAGTACAAACACAATTTTTTTCAAAATTTTTGATACACAGATCTGAGAATGAGCAGGGAGGTTTAACTGAATATGCCCTATATCTACTATTGACTAAAACAACTTTCAAACTAGACTTACATGAGCAGAAAATAAAATTCTCCTCTAAAAGCTCATCCTAAAATGCTACCTAGAATTCGGCATTTTGTGACTTGGAGAGGACAGATTTTCAACTTCAAAAATTTAAAAATTAAGTCTACTGGGCACCTCATCACATACAAAATCAAAGATTCCATGATGAGCTGCCAGATAGCTCAGCAGACTAAAGTGCTTGCTTCAGCAGAGCGCAGCACCAGGGTGCCCTGAGACAGTGATTGAGACTGGGTATGGTGGGGTGCACCTGCAATCCCAGCACTTTGGGAGGTTGAAAACAGGAGGATCTCTACAAGTCTGATCTATGCAATGAACCCCTGCAGACCCTGTATTAATTACATTAAAAAAAAAAAAAAAAAAGGATTCCATGAAATGAAAATGATTACATCCATGACAGCATAGTTAAACTCCCTCTCAGGGCAGTAGATTAGTTTGTACAAAATGACCAGAAATGAATGTTTTAGAGAAGGAAAATCAGTAAAATAAGAAAAAATAAATTTGTGAACACTGATTCTAGGGGGCTTTACACTGAGTGCGAAAGCTCTAGGGCATTGATGTCATAGGAGGGCTGTTGAAATATACTCTTATCAGGCCAAGAAAATACACTTTCTCTCTAAATCTTTTCCTGTGATTACATTTTCAAAGTTGAAGTTTGAGGCATGAATGTTCAATAAGACTCATGAGATATGGTTAGTCTAAAATATGTCCAAAAGAGTCTACATCAAACTCAATATTCATTTCTGACTCAAAAACCAAGCAAAAGATTTTTGTTTCTATCATGTCAGAGTTCTTAGCAGTGCTCTGGTCTCAGCTCTGTAAACAAGTTCAGAACTGGATAATGTGTGTGGTGCAACTGCTTTCAGGCAGTGGATAACAGGAGGAAGAGTGGGAAGGTCATGAGAGGCTTCCTACATCCATGCAGGCTTTCGCTCTAGAGACACTTTCTGCATTATGTGCCTAGACATGGAGCTCAAAGCTCCTAGATTGAAGGAAACAGGAATTAGAGTTCGAGGTTGGGGAGGCCCACAGAATTTGAGGGCTAGATTACTATAGAAGAACTCATAGATGGAACCCAAGAAATTTGCACAGAGACCTCTATTCTCTGGAAAAATCCAAGAGGCCTTCAGAAGCCAGTGTATGTGTGCAACCCAAGCAGAGATTTGACAGACGCAGTGCTGAGATGCACAGATGTGGTGATCACGCAGAGTGCAGAAACCTTGTCTATCATCCTAAGCAATCGACTAAAATCCCAGAGAAGTCACAGCTCAGGGTAGAGCTGCTAGAGACCAACCCGAGCAAGACCAAGATAGTAACTGCATGAGGGCTCGTGGGATAGTCTCTGTGACAACTGTTCAACTTTGTTGTAATAGTGTGAGAGCAGCCACAGACAACACATGATGTGTAGCTGCATTCCAATTAAACTTTTTTATCTTCTAATAAAAAAGTCAGTATGAACTAAATTCAAACTATTTTGAACAACAAAGAACAATCCAGACCCCTAATAATGTGGTTGCCACAATATTTAACATATAATTAAATGACTAGGGATGTAAAGTCTGAGGCAGAAGGATGTAAGTTTGAGACCAGCTTGGGCAAGTTAGCAAGACACTACCTCAAAATAACAATGTCTAAAAGCCGGGCGTGGTGGCTCACACCTGTAATCCCAGCACTTGGGAGGCTGAGGCAGGAGGATTGGTGCGAGTTCGAGACCAGCCTGGGCTACAAAAGTGAGCGCAGGACCAGCCTCAACTGCATAGCGAGACCCTGTCTCAAAAAGACAAAAAAAAATGTATAAAAAGGGGCTGAGACTGGAGTTTAATGGGAAGGTCCTATGTTCAATCCCTACTACTGCGAAAACCAAACCAAACCAAACAATATCCTACTGCTAACTTGGTAGTCCTAAAACTAAAAATAAATAAATAAATAAATAAATAAATATAATTGAAAAAATAGTGCCACTGGCTTGACAGCAGATTGAATATTGAAAAAAACATTTATGAAGTTAGATAGGTCAAAATAAAGTTTATGAGGTGAAGTTCACAGAAAACTGACAAAAGAGACAAATAGAGAGTGCTTTCTGTGTGTTTTCAAAATATCAAATGACCTTACAGAAAAATTTCTAGTACTTGATTAAAAATATTAGTCTATGAGCTAACATCAAAACAACACAATATCAATTCATTTTTGTATGTAGATATTAATAGTTCAATCCATTTAATATATGTTTAAAATAATAAAAAATTTGTCGAACAAGTAGGGCAAGTTCAAAGAAAATTATACTTGTACATATAATAGTCAAATTTCTAAACAAACAAAAAATGAATAATGATAAAAAAATCTTCAAAGCAGTCAGAGAAAAAAAGTATGAAATTTAGGACAAGAAAGGTAAGAATTAGTGTTGACTTCCTAAAAGTAGTAATGACAATCAAAAGATCTCAAAAGTTGTTAAAGAAAAAAAAATATCAGCCTAGAATTCTGTTTATTAGGCAAAAATATATTTTTAAATGAAGAAAGCTTAAGACATTTAAAAAAAAGATAAGACAATTTGCTAGCAGAATTAGTGAAGAAATGGTAAGGAAAGTTCTTCAAGAAGAAAAAGTGAATGCTGAATCTCTATGAGAGAATTCACAATGACCTCCACAACGCAATGGCCAGTTCCTGAAATGGTAAGCAGGTGGGTAATGTAAAGGTCTTATTTATTTAAGAAGTCCTTTAATAAGGCTTTAATTTAATAAGCCTTTAATGTTTTTTAAAGGAATTGTCCAAAGATATTTGAAATGTATTAGCTCTAGCATCTATAAGAATAATGTTTGAAAAATCATGCAAATAGGGCTGGTGGTATAGCTCAGTGCACTAAGTGCTTGTTTAAGGAAGCGCAAGGGCCAGAATTAGATCCCTGACACCTCAGGCTGTGCCAGCCCTGCTCTTGGGTGCACTGAGCCAGCAGCAATGGAGTCTGGGAATGGTGGCACATGCTTGTAATCCTAGCACTTGGGAGGCAGAAAACAGAAGGATCACTGTGAGTCAGAGCTGCATAGTGAGACCCTGCACACACACACACACACACACACACACACACACACACACAAGAAACAAAGAAAAATCATGCAAAGGAAGACAAGAAGATAAGTGGATGATATTGTAAGAGTTTTAGATACTAATGAATAAAATAATAATTCGTGAAAAACTATAAATTGAGGGCACAAGCCATAATCTTTAAGATGTTAGAAATACAAATAAAAACAAAAGGCATAGCTAAAAAGACAGTGTGAGAGATAGCATCAAACACCAAAATATTCTCCACCAGTGCAAAAGAGCAGGAAACAGGATTGGGAATCAGAGCAAACCATAGATGGAACAAGCGGAAAACAAAACACAGACACGTGGCTGGGTTCTAGTATTAAATGTCAGTGGGACTTGCAATCCATAATAAGCAGAGGTGATCTGACAGACTAGATTTTTGAAAAATGAAAATCCAGCTATGTGCTGCCTATAATCTCTGTACATCTCATTCTACCATCAAAAATATAAATACTTAGACCATAGAGGAGAGAAAATATCACAAAACATATTTTAAGGAAACAACCCCTAAGTCTAGAATGTGTGATACACTGTCACTCACTGTTAGAAAGACAACACATTTTTTAAATGTAAGACTTGAACAGACAATTCACAACAGAAGAATTATACGCGGCCAACAGACACATGAAAAAACACTCAACATTGTTGTCAGAAAAATACTTGTTAAAAACATAATGGAGCCAGGCGTGGTGGTGCATGCCTATAATCCCAGCACTCAGGAGGCTGAGGCAGGAGGATCGATGCAAGTTCGAGACTAGCCTGGGCTACAAAAGTGAGCTCAAGGCCAGCCTGAACTGCATAGCAAGACCCTGTCTCAAAAAGAAAAGAAAAAACATAATGGAATACCAATGCATATCCACTAGGATGGCTAAAATTTTAAGAATGACAGCACTAAGTGTTGATGAGTATACAGTGTGATAAGAATTTGAATATGTCACTGGTAAGATTTTAAAAGGGCACAACCATTTGGAAAATCCTGAACGTTCTTATAAAGCTAATCATACACAAGGTATGACTATATATACAACTACCTTCTCTTAGATCAAAGAGAAGAAATCTACTGTACTAATAACCATTAGAAATTTTTATCATGTCTACACCTTGTGCTCTGTATAACTACAATGAAGACAACAATATGCATTGTATCAATTATTGGAAATGTGCTACTAATGTGTTTTGAAACTGTCACATTGTAATTTCTTATTAAAAGTAATCAAAAAGATTCTAAAAATAAAGATGTGTGTTATGTACCTGTACCAAGTCCAAACAAGGAGTATAAGCAGAAGGGGATCAGGAGATGGCACAGGGGGCAGGGAAGAGGGAAGGGAGAAGGGACTGGAGATGTGTCCTGTACCTGAACCAATGGCCCACAGGAGACATCTGCATGACTCATTTCATATGTGTACAGCAAGCTAAACTAATACTTTAAAAATGTTAACAGTAAAAGCCATGGTCATTAATGCCACTCAGAATATCAGCGCTTGCTCTGAACACCCTTATCCTTTCTGACCAGCTCTGGGAGGCCGCCCTGGTGAGTATTGCTAGTTGCACAGTCGTAGCTGCCTTGATGTCCACAGTGTTTCTCTTTGATGACCATCTTGACCTTGGGGAGGAGTCAGAAGTTACAGCTTGCCACGTCCAGGGTGCAAGGCTGGTAAGGACACCCCATAATGTTTTTATTCAACACAATTTACCATAAAATGTAATACCTCTCAAAAAACTCTTAAAATATTCCCTTTTATTTCAAATACATTGTTCCATTGTTCCTGGAGATGTGTTTTTTACTATAAGGTTTTTTTTTTTTTTTTTAATATAAATGTTCAGTGCTCTTTTTATTGTCCTTCTATTCTATAATCCAATGTTCAAACACTGGCCACATCTTCCGGAAAATGGGACAGCAGGGTCATAAAAGATGTGCAGCAGAGTATTCAAGGCAGCTTGATTCACAGTAGCCACTAATTGAAAACAGCCAAAATGCCTATTCGCAGAAGACTTAATAAACAAACTGCAATATATTCATATAGTGGAATACTATTCATCCATAAAAAGAAACAAGGGCTGGCCAAATAGCTCAGTGGACTAAAGTGCCTGCTTAGGCAGAGTGTAGTGGCTGGAGCATGCTGTGCTGGCCCTGCCCTCAGGGACCGCTGAGACAGCGATTGAGACTGGGCGTGGTGTTAGGCACCTATAATGCCAGTGCTTCGGAGGCTGAAAACAGGAGGATCGCCAGTCTGATCTATGTAGTGAGACCCTGTAGACTTTTTAAAATGTACTAAATACATTTTTAAAAATCTCTAAAAAAGAACATACTATCAATACATGCAACAAAATGAATAAAGACAAAATATATATAACAAGAGAGAAATTGGACATATGAGGTGTGATTCTATTTGCATCATGTTTTATAGCAGGCAGTATTTATCTATGATGATAGCTACATGTTAAAGAGAATTGAAAACACACAGTTGTACAATAATTTTTATACCGATGTTCACAGCAGATTTCTTTGTGTGTATGTGTGGTACCAGGGATTGAACTCAGGACCTTGCCAAGTGTTATGATTTATGTCTAGTTGTCCCCCCCAAAGCCTCATGCAATCATGGGGCGTGGCTTCTATCGATTGTGACTTGATTCGTGATCCCTGGGATTGTGTTTTAGTACTGATGGGATTATCAGTCTGAGTACGGCTGAGACTATGAGTGTGGTCTAGGGTGGATATCCTGAGGCAGAGAGCCTGAATGTAATACAAAGAGAGATAGACTGGTGCTGTTGCTCTGCTGCCCTGAGAGCTATTGCTCTCTGCTGCCCTGTTTGGTTGGCTGTCTCTGCCGCCATTTCGTTGCTGTTCTGCCGCCATAAACTGGATGCTCTCTGTCCCGTTCCACTCAGCCTTGGGCCAGCCAAATATGGACTGAAACTTCCAGTAACTGTGAGCTAAATAAACTTTTCCTTCCTTCATTTGGAATGTCAGGTATTTGTCTCAGCAACAAGAGAAGAGTAACTAAGACACCAAGCAAGGACTTATTCCACTGAGCTATCTCCCTGGCCCCACAGCAGAATTATTTGTAGTAACAAAAAAATGGGTACATCCCAAATATCTATGAATTGATAGATGAATCAATACCATGAAATGTTATTGTTCCATAAGCAGAAATGAAGCACTCCTGTGTGCTGCAATGTGAGTAAACCTTCCACACATGGTAACTGAAAGCCAGGCACAAAGTACCACACAGCATACAATTCCATTTGTACAAAACATCCAGAACAGACCAACCCCTAGAGACAGAGAGTAGATTAGTGGTTGTCAGGGGCTGGAGAAAAGAGGAGCAGGGAAGAACTGCTAATGAATGTGTGGCTTCTCTTTGGCATGACGAGAACATTCTGAAATTAAAAAGTGGTGATGGTTGCACAAATTTAGGCATACAGTAAATACCACTGAGCTGTATACTTTCAAAGTTTGAGTTTATGGTATGTGAATTATATCTCAAAAAGGAAAAATATCAAAAACCCTAATCTAGGGCTGACGAGATGGCTCAGTGATCTAAAGCACCTGCTTAGGCAAGCTTAGGCAGCCGCAGGGACTGAGGTTCAATCCCTGGCACTACATGCTGTGCCAGCCCTGCCCTCATTATATATATATATATATATATATATATATATATATATATATATATATGTATCCTAATCTACATTGACAGAAATCTGAGCATTGTTTACCCCAGAATGGGCTCTTACACCACATGCCACACTGGTCCTACCCCTAGTTGCACTAAGGTGGTCACATAGACCCGGTGTGGTGATGTACGCCTGTAGTCCCAGCGCTGCATGCCGGTAGTCCCAGCACTGGAGAGGCTGAAAACAAAAGGATCGGGGCCCGGCAGAATGGTTCAGTGGTCTAAAGCGCCTGCTTGGGAAAGCTTGGGTGGCTTCAGGGACCGCGGTTCAACCCCAGGCACCACATGCTGCGCCAGCCCTGCCCTCAGGGCGGGCTGAGCCGGCCATAAAAATGAGTGAATAAACAAGCAAAGGTTGTGAAACAATAAATAAATAAATAAATAAATCTTTAAAAAAAAACAAAAAACAAAAACAAAAGGATCACTACAAGCCTGAGCTGTACAGTGAGACACTGTATCAAATACATTAAAAAAAAAAAAAAAAAAAAACAGGGTTGTAGATGGCAGATCCCTGGGAAGAAAAGCAGGAAGGTACATGTTATTAAGAGTGTAGGTTAATGGCTATATGCATTTTTTGCAATTCATTATACTATACCAAGAATGAACTATGTATTTCATAGGTGTATTTTGGTCTCAATGAAAAACAAAAAGAAAAAATGAGTAAATTGAAATAGAATATTTCCTTAATCTAGTGTGGCAAATTTATTGTGTACATAATTTCAAACCAATAGTCAAAGTTGTGCTTCCTACTTAACCCACTAGAAGCATGTTTGAAATAAGACCAAGATGACCTGTGATAGGTAATTACCTTGACAAGGTTATGAAAATGCTCACTAATGTTATTAGTGAAAATAAGGAATAAGGTTTCTGCCTTACAAAGGAGGTGGCAAAAATACATCACTGTTTACAGCTACTGAAATTGTTTATCTGAAAAACCTGAAGTTACCAAGAAGTTTTTAGACCCTGGAGAGTTTACTAGTCCAGTTTGGAAGCCAATACCTATCTTGTATCATACTGAATACTGACTAGAAAGCATAATGGTTAAACCAATCTCACTAAACAAACACAAACACAAAAGGCACAACTGTCAACTTAAAACATGTTCAGGACCAATGTAAAGAAAGTTTTACTAAACTTTCTGAAAATAGCTTTCTAACAATAAATAATAATTTTAAAGTAGACCCCATCTTTGTACGAGTGTGCTTAATATAATTTTCTCCAAACTGATATACAATAATCAGGCCCATGTGAACCACACAAAAATTTTTTATGAAACTCAAGAACAATAACTATAAAACTTATCTACAAGGACAAGTGTGCAAAAACAGCTAGAAACAGAAGAGTAACCAGGTTGAATTTTTCTACTGCTTATTAGTTTTCAGTCAATTAAATTGGTGCAAAACTGGCATAAGAAGAGGGAAAATTCAAGTAAATAACAGAGACCAAGAAAAATATCAAAGCACAAATATTGATTAAGACAAAGTATATGCAGCAATTCAACAAGTATGAGAGGATTAGTTTGTTATATGGTTGGGAAGAACTCTCTACCTATAAATAAGTAGATTAAAGATTAAATCTGAAAGCAAAACCATAAAAGCACTAGAAAAAAATGGATTGCCACTTGTTAGACTAGAGAAAATTTTTGAAAATGACTTTTGAAATAACTTTGCAGAGCCAGATATTCAAGAAGAGAAGAACTGACTTCTTTTATTTTATTTTTTAAAATATACAAAATGAGGCCAGGGAGATAGCTCAACAGTCTAAGTGCCTGCTTGGCAAATGCAAGGACCCGGGTTCAATCCCCAGTACTACATGCCATGTGGACCTCTTGCTGAGCCAGCCACCAAAACCACACACTCTTGCTGTGCATGGTGGTGCACACCTACAATCCCAGTGCTGGGGAGGCTGAAGCAGGAGAATAGCTACAAGTCCAAGCTGCATAGGGAGGTCCTGTAACAAATACATAGGTAAATAAACAAACAAATGATTTTTTAAAGAAATAAAGTATACAAATAGTAATAGAAAAAAAAAAACAGCATCACAAATGATACAAAAGTTTATTAAACAAAGTAATAGGAATTCAACAATGGTTTCTATATTTTATGATTTTATCTTCAAATTGTTTTGTTTTTTCTTTAAAGAATTTACTTCTTAAAAATGAGAAACTTCTATAGCACAGAAACCTCTTTAAAGAACAAACAACTGAATTAAAAACTTCTCACTTATGTGACAGTAAAATATTGACAACTTCAACACATGAGCTGCTGGCCCCCATACTTGGAAAGCCTAGGGATGTAGTTGGTTGTCCCTAGAGCTGAAGTCAGTTTGAAAGGAAATTGTTTGACTCAACTATTCCCCTTCTAGGCACCTTCAAAGGAGTTAAAGGCATACACTGCAGTGACACACACATACTTCTACTTCTAGGAGCACAGTATATGATAGCCAAATCTTGGGAGTGGCCTGTGTGCCCATCAGAAAACAAATGGATAAAGCAAATGTGGTATTTATACAAAATGGAGTTCTGCTTTGCCATGAAGAAGAGTAAGATTGAATAATTTCTCAGGCACACAGAAAAATATGACGTAATTTCTCACATAAGAAACTCAAAGTATAAATAAGTTAAAGAGCAGAATTAAAGTTAGATAATAACTGGAAATATGGAAATAGATCTTTTGCAAGTGGGAGGGGACAAAGAGAGGGAGAAGGGGAGAAGAGATGGGGAAGAGAAAACGAATTCAGATGTGTTCTGTGTACATTCCAACTCCTCACAAGGAAGTAGAAATCCTTATGCACTATAAACATGTGGTAACCAAAAAATAATAATAAAAATGAAAAAAGAAGCCATTTGGTTGCCTACAGCCTAGCCCTCCCAAGTAAACAATCCCTAGGAAAGAGAGATATTCCTCTTTCAGCTCTAGCAGAAAAACTATTGTAGGGGTTGGCTCAGCTCGGCTCACAAATGCATCACTCAATGCATGTTGTTTCCAGAGCACATTCTCTGACTGGCCAAGCATGGGTCGCACGTTATCCAATGGCAAGGAAAGATCAGGTGCAATCCATTTATTCGTAACACACAATTGTTCTGTAAACAGAGGTCTCAGTTACTTTGTCATTGCTAAAACACAACATAGAACACCACAACTTAAACAAAGAAAGGTTTATTCTGGCACACAGTTTATAGAAGTTTTAGTCCATAGTCAGCTGTCTTCAAAGCAGGGTGGCATGGCCCAGGTGGCAGCAAAAGAGCTTATGGCATGGCAGGAGGGACATAGTAGGACTTTCTTCTCCTTTCCTTTTTTATTCCATCTGGGATACAAGCCTATTGATTGGTGTCACCTACACCCAGGCTGGTTCTTCCCTCTTCAGTAAACCCATTGTCTACAGCCAGACAATGCCAAAGCAGTTGTCTTACCCTTCACCACACGCCAATGATCCGGTCACTTCCTGAAAGCTCCACCTATGAGCCCGTGAAGATTTAGGGGGACATCTGTACCTAATATCATGCCAGAAGAAGGGAGAAAGAGAACTAACATGTAGAACTAAAGAGCACTTACAAATTAATAGGGAAGTGTATTAGCATAGACCACAAAAAGCCATGAAAATCCACTTCTAATGAACATTTACTTTCTCACACCCATTCTTTCATACCTCTGCTAAGTACTTTCCAAGGTGTAGTTGCTAATTTGACAAATTAAGCTGTAACAATTTATTGCAAGTTGTTAATATATCACAAGGAGCTGCTTCTGCCCCTAGGTGATGTGGAAAGTGTAGACGTTTGCTGCTGTTGATGTTTTAATTCAAAGGAGAACCTCTAATTGTGAGAATTTTAGGAATGATGACTAAGATGCTATCCCTCAGGCAGGGTGAAAGCTTAAAGCTGTATTTCATGAGTTCAATAAACTTTTCTTCTTTCATCTCTGAAAAGAACAGGATGACCTTATTCATATTATTTTCCTTGAAGAACCTATAATTTTTCAGTGGTTTAGTGTGAATTTCTTAAATGAGTGTAGGGTCGTGAACTTTACTGATTTCGTTCCACATGTCTAATTGAGGGAAACACTAAGTTATCTTTCATGTATTTTATGAAGTTTTATAAATGTAAGCTTTTGCCCACTAGCTTTACCCATTAGTTTTTCATTTGAAAATATAAGCTGTGTGTTTAAGACTTGTATGAGATTATCCACAGAAGACTAAAAGCTTAATTTTTATGAAAATCAAACACATTTATTAACTTAGAATCTCTAAACCTATGAAGCACAGTTTTGTAAGGTTTGTTGTGGTTCATTATTTGATCATAGTAAATTTTGCCATTAATTTTATGACTTGGAAAGAGAACAAGAGGCAAAGTATAAGCTCAAGAGAGCCCCTCCATGTTGTATTCTAGTGAAAAATTAAAATGTGTGCTCTATCCCTAACACATTGTGTGCCTAGAGAAGTTACTCTTCTTTGTGTTAGATCCATCATCTATAAATGGATATTAAAATAGTATACACTTTACAAGGTCATTTTAGAGTGAAATGAATTAAAGTGCTTTTAACAGTGTCTGGTCAAAAGTAAGTACACAGTCAACTGGCTACAATTATTATTTTATGTCACTTCCAAACATAGCTCCATTTCCTGGCTGCAGTGACCTGATGCTATTCCAAGGTCCTTAGTAGGTTTAAGAATACTTCTTTTTCAGAATGTGGCTCATAAGAGTTGGATACACTGATTTCCTTAAATTAGAATTGTCTGGAAATGGGGATTGCATCAATGGGTAATGAACGGTCACTATCATTAATCTGAAGCATGAAGAGTACTGAGTGCTCCTTGTTGTGCCTGTAGCACTTGCTCTGTTTTATTATGATTTACCTAACAATATTTCTGTCTCTTCCTTGAATCTGTGAACTCCAAAGAAGATTCTTTTATTCACTACTGATTCTCCTGGGTCCACCAAGGGCCAATCACCCACTGGCTGGCTGGATAAATGTGAATGAATGAATGAATTAATTAATTAATGATGGATGGATGGATGAATGAAGCCCAGCAGGTTTAGTATTCTCCACCCTCCTGCTTTAATCATTCCTTGAAAAAATGCATGCCAGAACTAGAAACCCCACAGGCTAACTACAGGAATGGTGGTAGGACAGGTTTCATCTTCTCGAAGTCTATTTAAAGATCATTCTTAAAAAATTCTTTAAAGCTTCTTAAAAAGTGGAAATTTTTTTCCTCTTTAAAGTGCCCATAGTGCTTTAGCTATGGGTTTCAGTTTCTTCTTGATAAAACAGAAAATGTGATAGCAACTTAGTAAAATCTTTTGGCTACTTTCCCGATCATATATATATATATATATATATATATATATATATATATATATATATTTGCAAAGAGTAGAGAAGTTGAACTGTGACCAAAAAGGAATATGATTTAAATTTGGAAAATCACAATAATGAGAAGCAAGAAATAAATGTGGCACAATTTGCTGTGTATTTTTCTGCTGACATAAATAAGAAGATTGCCTCTGTATAAATTGTATAGTTGGACAGAATGAAATAGTTTGATCAGGTAATGTTTTGGAGTTTGCTTTGGGTTGTGTGCAGTAAATAAGAGTTTTTGTTTGTTGGTTGGTTTGTTTTTTAAAAAGAAAAGATCTAGGTTAGATTATGCTTGAGTGATTCTTTAGTTTGTATTTCTCTTTAATAAAACTTGGCTTCTTCCAAGCTGAATATAATGCACAGTTGGATTCAGTTTGGCTCAGAGCTCATGGGGTAGTGTGGTTCATTCTGAAGGTGATCGTGTGGTTGATGGTGATATCCTCGTTCTGGTTTCATTCACATCCTCAGAATTTATGTGGGATTCAAAATTTTCTTCCACAGCACCAAATAGAGATCCCAAGTGGGATCTCATGCTACCGATTTCTTCAGTTAGAAATGTCTGCAGAAGAAAGAGATCTTGGCTTTTTCTCCAGATACTAAATATAAAAATATGAAATGAGAACCTTGTGGCTAACTATAATAATTGCTATTGATTTTCTTGTATGAGGAAGGTCATGTTGCATGTAACTTTTTGTGCAGGAGGATTCATTCATTCATTCATTAGTCTTTATGAATGTGTCTGTCACTGTGCTGAACCCTGAGATTATAAATAGGAACAATTATCAAACCTGGTCTTTGGGGATTCAGGCCACAGAAAAGGATGGACATGGAGGTATTTTACAGAATGACTCCATACACTGCTTTACTGAAGCACGTAGATTCTTGGGGTACACTGTTCTCTAAGGTGAGGGACATTGGGGTGTCATTTAACTTAGGTATTAAATGGAGGCAGCAAGGTGGATGCCTCCTATGTAAAGGCTGGTGGCTTGGGTGAGGTCTGGTCTCATTTCATGTGAAGAACAGAGGCTGCTTCAGGAAATAGAGGAGGTTCTGAAACCAGCTTCTGGATGGCTTGACAAAACTAAGAGTTTGAACTTCTGCAACCAACAAGAAGCTAACAGAGGTTTTAACCCAAATGTAACTGATCAGCTCTTTATTAGGGTGATCGCTCTGCCTAGGAAGGATGGCATCCTTTCTTAGAAAGTAAATCCTTAAGAGCACTGGGCACCTGGTACTGAGAAGCCTTGCTTTTAGCTTAGTGTATGGGAAGTCTTGTGAGATACTGATGTAAGTGGGCTTTTAGCAAAAGAAAAAAGAAAAAAAAAAAAGGAGAAGAAAGAAAGAAAAAAAGGGAAAAAAAGAAATTGTAATAGCCAATGTGCCTCAAGTGAAAAGAACGTGATTTGCCTTATAATAATGCCCCCCTAAAAATAAATCTTTAATTCAACCTATGAATCTTTAATGGCCAGAACGCAGCACAAAGCTTTGAAATTGAAACTTGAGATACAGACATCGCAGCATCAGCCCTGTGCTGGGTTTGGGGCAGACAAATTGAGCAGTATGAACTATTGACACCTCCTGGTGGCAGCGGATGTGTGCTGTTTGCCTGGTCAAAACAAGAAGGAAATGAATCAAAGGCATTAAAAATAAATAACACCAGCAGCCCCGAAGGAAAGGACAGGAGAATGGAATGCCTGGGTCTTGGGCAGACTTGGTGGCAGCTGGGAGGAAAGCAGAGATGATGGAGCAAGGCCTCCTGTACCCATGACAGCCATCACGGCTCTTGGTGACAAGGCCTGAGCAAGTGTAGGCCTAAAAAATTTAAAACCGAAAGATAGATCACTGAGATGAGTGTTTCAGAATGTCCGCTGGCAGGACTTAAAGGAAATGACTTAATTTTTTAGTTCTAAACAGGCAGCCTAATGAATGTATTCTCATAATAATCTCTTCTGGTGCCAAAAGCCCTTGCTAACCTGCACAGCTTTTCACTTACAGGATTGCATTTAGTATAAAACGTGGCAATTATAGGGAAGAAACATCTTATTTCTCACTCTTGCTTTGTGTATTTACTTTATTATTACTTTTTAAATAGTGAAGACAATCTCCATACTCTGGGAAGCTGAGGCAGGACAATTATACACTCAAGGGCAGTTTATGCAGCTTGCCTATTTACTGAGACCCTGTCTCAAAATTTAAAAAAGAGTCAGTGCAAATATCCTGGTTTCAATCCCTACTGCCACAAAAAGCAAAAACTTGAAGACTTGTGTACATGTGAGATACCGAGTTACACTACTGGAGCCTGATGTACCTCTCTGCAAATGGTGGAAAAATCACAAGAAGGCAGAAAACAGGAAGCTGTGCTTCCTGAGCCTTTGGGTTGGCTATGGACATGGATCTGAGGAGGGGTGGAAGGTGTAAGGGTGCTGGCTCTATTGCTCACTTGCTAGCTGCTCTAGGACACATCCCATTCCCTTCCTGGGCCTCAAATTGCTATAGATAAAATGAGAAGGCTAAATGTGTCAAAATCTCCAAAATGTTGTGGAGCGGGGCTGTGTTTGTAACTTTGTGGATTCTAAATTCTTTGTTCATCATCAACCTCCTCATTCAAAAACCAAAATAAAAATTTATAATTATATTCCTGCTTTGGCAGAAGACAGATAAATCAAGTGCAGATTATGTTTATTTTTATTACAATAGAATTCAAGTACATGTCTTGCTTATTGTGTGAAGTGAAACATTCTCATAGACCCAAAGAATGCTGTGGGCCCTCAGGCCGGGGCCTGCTGAGCCCAGGGAGGCCTAGCCCTGTGTGGGTGGGGGCAGATCTGGAAAGAGGCAGAGGTGGAGGATCACAGGGTTAAGAGTGTTCGCTTAGCTTAAAAAGAACCTGCAGTCAAACCTGTGCCCGGACATTTACTAGCTGTTTGGCCTCAAGCAAGTTATTTAACCTTTCTGGACCCTAAATTTCTCTAATGTAAAATGAAAATAATAAATCATTCCAAGTCTATAGGTTTTCTGGAGGTTCAAGGTCACTGGGCCTACGTACCATGGCTTTATTTTGCTTAAAAACTCTCAAGGGGCTGTGGCTGTTGCTATTACAATCCTGCCTAAGAAAGTTGAGGTTGCTTGGCTCAGCATGGGGAGCCATGGATCCTCCTTGCCCTTGGCCAGTTGAGCAGGATTTCTTTTCTGCATCCTCAGCAGCATGGCGTTGGGGTATTTCTTTGGAAGAGCTCTCCGGGCAGTCAGGGTAGACACTAGCTGGTAACTGTCTCCAGCCCTGGGCAGTGAGTTGATGAACCTTGTTTGAACTATATGCAATTCAGTGACCGAAGAGGCCATTGTCCTCTATGAATTATGTAATTTGTTTAGTTTTACAGTATCTTTTATTACAGCAAAGAAAAAGGTATAAGATTTATATATCTGGAATTGTCATTATAGACTATTACTAGAAAGCAAAAATATTTCTTGAAATGTGCATTTGGGTGTGTACACACACAGGTGCATATGTTTGTGTCTTTCGGTATCCTAGAGTTCCCATAACTACATCTGTTTAAGATTCTTTGTGCCTGCAAAGCTCATATTGTTGATGGAGAAAGGTTATTTTTGCTTTACCAAAGACCCATCACATAGGTCAGTGGCACCTCCTTGCTTCACCGCTATGCTTTGGGCATTAATTTTAATGTTTAAATAGCAAGTGCGTTTTCCAAAGACTGCATAAAGCACAAGATAAGTAGAAGACCACTGGCTTGGGAAGAGCAAATGCTCAGCGAAGCCTTTCGCATAGAGAGAATGCTGAATATCTCTACCATTATTTAGCATCAGAATCAGTTATGGTTGTCTGACTGATGGACAATTTCTTCCCGACCTGCTCTCTTTGCAAGTGACCTATACTGTCTAGACAGTTGCATATTATTTATACATTCATTTCAGATTTTATGGAGCCTTTTTTTTTCTCTTTTCACTAAAGTTGTGCTGGCTTCATGCAGCCAAGAAACTATTGGAAATGTACACCAGGAAAAGCCACATAATTGCAGCAGGTGAATGCTAGCTTTCTTAGAGATGTGACACCATTAAAATAAAATAAAATGCAAAAACTGCCTTTTTAAGACCATGGTATGAACTCTGAAAACAAAATGAGACCAAATTCCTTAACTCTTGTTCCCTCAACACACACACACACACACACACACACACACACACACACACACACAAGCACGCACACATCTATCTTCAGAGCACCAGCAAGTCATGGAGAGAATTAAACACAGCTAATTTCAAAGGTTCTTAATCAATTCAAGTTGATCCCATTTGTTGATTAGGGAGTCAAAATGCATTATTTGCATGCTGTTTCAAATTCAGAGGTTTTTTTCTTTTTCTTTTTCCTTTTTCTTTTTTTGAGGAAGACTTTGGAAGCTGGAGAAATCTTTTATAGAGCGATCCCCTTGGGCAGAAAGGGAGTTAATTTGAAAAACTCTGGTGAGTCTGATGGGTTGTGAAAGTTCCACATGAAACATTTATAATGGCTTCTTTCAGGGCAGTGGGTTTTGTGTGTGTGTGTGTGTGTGTGTGTGTGTGTGCGCGCGTGTGTGAACGCCTGCACACATACATGCCCATGCGCATGTGCAGACATCAGTGGGCATGAACATAGACTGAAACATTGCCTAAATATCAGGGTGGTAAAGTGCAATGCCAGATACTCAGTCCTTGTATAGACATCACCAGAGGAGGAAAAAGAATGGGGCCAAGTTTTGAGACCAAGTAGGGGAGGCTCCCTGCCTGGGGCGCGCTGAAGCCAAGGCTGGCACTGCATGGTTCCCAAGGTGATGCCCTTGTTGCATTGGGTTGCTCAGCGTGGAGCGCTGTATTTCTCTGGCTTCGGAGTTGAGTTCCTTCAAGCTGGGAGCCTAGAAGCTCCTGGAAATGTATGAAGAGGACCCTTGAGCTAGCTCTCTTGGGGGAAAAATGTGCAGTGCAGCCAGAAGTGAGGGTGAGCAGCTGGAAGTCCCTCCCCTCTGATTTCACGCCCCACTGCCTTTGGCTCAGAAAATCCCAGCCCTGCTTAGAATTGATGCGTGTGTCCTACATATCGTGAAGAGACTACTTCTTTAGGGCAAGATTATACATTAACCTATTTGCATCTCATTTCTGTCAACTGGAGACGGTGAAGGTGAACATTTCACAGGAATTCTACAAAGGAGAATGTAATTCCAATGGCACCAGCTCTGCCCTGCATTTGGAACTTTCACCCCTATGCCCTCAACACATACCTGCATGTCCTGCTTCCTGCTGGGAGCCACTACTGACATCTTCAAGTTTACCCTGGCCACACTGTCCAACCACATTCTATCAGCCAATGCCAACATTCAAATGTAAAATGTGACTAAAGTTATTTTACATATAAAAAAACACCACAATGAAAAGTCACAGGCCTCAACCTCCTCTCAGAAGAGCAGAAAGTTTTACTTGCCTAAATAGTAATTCTAAAACGTACCATTTCCTTCGATAACACCATAAGTGGGCTCTTTTCAAAGGCGGGTTCTTTCTCGGCCTCGATTTTATTTTCTGTTCCACTTCTACAGTATAAGATTAATTCCTACATTCTGCACATTACTGGGAGTTCAGTGCACATGTTTACTGAGGTGTACAGCTCTCAAATAACTTTGGGGCCTCTTTCACCCACTGTTAGGAAGTATATTTAAAAGAAATTGCCTTTTATAGATTTAAATTACAAAAGTACTGATATCATGCAAAAGGCAGTTTACTCATGCAAGCATACAAATAGGTAAATCTTAGGGAAAAAGATACCAAGACTAATATGAATGTAAATAGGATTAGCTGCCTGCATTAGCTGTGGCTGTGAAATTTAAAGTACTTTCTGTTAGGTTATTCTTTAAAATACACCTATATTTTATGTGTGCATTTGTAGATATTTGGAAATATATTTTTCTTTGTCTTCAACTGGAATTTGAAAGCAAGGACAGACAGCAGTCCTGACTTCTGCTTCCTGGCGGCCAAAGTAGAAGTGAAATTTAACCTTCTTGATGATTAAATATTTATGGACATAAAATTTTAAATCTCTAGAAAAATATGACAAGTGTCTCTGAGAAAATGTAGATTTGTATTGTAAAGGTATTAAAAAATTGAATGTAGTGGCATTATTTCCTTCTTCAGGGAAGCCTCATTTGTACCCAAGTACTAGTTGAAGTATAAATCATCTGATTGGAGCAGGGATAGACAATGACATCCTGAGCCCAACTGTTCTTTTTTTAAAATTTTTCCCAACATAAGAACATTTTAACATTTTTAAATAGTTTTTAAAAATCAACAGAAGTGTAATATTTTGTGACACATAAAATGTTACAAAATGTAACTTTTAGTATCTATCCAACAATGAAGTTTTATTAAAATACAATCATGCCCATTATTTTGTCAACTCTTCCTTGCTCCAGTATTATAATGGCAGAGTCAAATTATGTGGCCACAACCTTAGGACCTATGAAGTTTAAGACATTTACCATCCAGCCTTTTATGGAAGTTTGCCAACCCCAGATTTAGAGCAAAAGAACCTGCTTGCAGCTTTTGATAATGAATTATAATTAGATTGTTCTATTAGGCAGTCAGTGTTCAGTAGCTCTTCAGTGGCTGTCGGAACTTAGTTTCTATTTTCTTAGCTGGAAGCATCAAAAATAAACTATGGATATGAAGGCATTATTTTTTGAGAAATTAATCCACAACTCAGCAGAAGCAGCTAAGGAGCCACAGGTCTGCCACTTTGTAGAGAGCCAAGAAGCAAGGCGAGGGCAGAAGGGACAGGTTCCAAGGCCAGAATTCCTGAACACACATTGTGGGCCTCCCACAGAGGACGTTTGTTTAACCTCCTTGTGCCTGTTTACCAGTAAAATGGACGAATGATGAGAACTTGTCTTACAGGGCTGTTGCAAGAACTCACCAAGATGATGCATATAAAATGCTTGAAAGAGCGCCCAGACTTTGGAAGGCTCAATTACTGCTGTTATTATCATTGTTATTTTAATAGGCTGTGTGCATTTAAATTCTTGTGAGTTCAACAGTAGATCTGTACTATACAAGTTTCTGTTGTTTAAGCTGGAACATTTTACTGGGGATCACGATATGAGAGTGGTTTGGGCTTTTGTTAGCAAGACACTTTCTCATGAGGTTGTCCTCACTGACAGTAAAATGCTACAAATAGGCCTTCTAGAAAACACTCATCATTTTTTCCAAGAGTGTTAATTTCACCTCAGAGGGTAGCATTTGATATGATTCAGCCTAGTCTGTTCTGTGGAACACAGTAGTAGATCTAGTAAAGGATATGTAAGACCATCTTGCCTGTCATCTTCAGGTGAGGGCATTGAAGCAAAAAATAAAATAACAACAAAAAAACCCTAGGATGGTTTTAGCTAAACACAGTGAAGCAGTAACAGGACCATGTGTAGAATTCAAGTCTTTTAACAGTTAAGCTAGAGTTTTGTTTTGTTTTATAAAAAGTAAAAGCCATGCATTTAGCACCCATTCTCTTAGGACCGGGATACCTATTACTGTACCTAGTACATAGTAAACACTCAGTGTAGATATTCTTGCTCATGAAAAAAATGTGGCATACGTGTGTATCAACTCTTTATGATGAATGATTCATTGCATATTATAAACATGTACTAAGGACAAAGGAAAGAAGGGAAAAAGATGTATTTAGGTACATGTGCAGGATAGTCTGGATAATGGTACTGTCAGTTCCTGCTGGTCTTTTTTTTTTTTTTTTTTTTTTTAATTATGGCTGGCTCAGCCTGCCCTGTGGGTAGGACTGGTGCAGCATGGGTGCTGGGGACTGAACCACAGTCCCTGCGGTTGCCTGAGCTTTCCTAAGCAGGTGCTTTAGACTGCTGAGCCATCTCACTGGCCTGAAATTATATTGCTTTTTTTTTTTTTTTTTTAATCTTTTTGAGACAGTGCCTCACTATGTAGTTCAGGCTGGCCTTGAGCTCACTTTTGTAACCCAGGCTGGTCTCGAACTCACACAGATCCTCCTGCCTCAGCCTCCCAAGTGCTAGGATTACAGGCATGCACTACCATGCCAGGTTTATATTTCTTTTTGTTGTATTTTATTTTTTTATTATTATTGTTTCAGTACCAGGGATCAAACTCAGGATCCTGTGCTTCTCAGGCTGGCACTCATACCACTGAGCTATATCCCCAGCCCCTCTGCTGGTCTTTTGAAAGGAGCAGTTAATTCTTACTTTTTTGCTTTTATTCTTATTTTTTTCTCTTTTGAATCCCTTATAGATTTTTTTGTTATTGTTATTGTTTTGTTTTTTCTTCAAACTAAACTTGCATGTTTGTATCTGGTAACATAAACAAGCAATTTGAAGATAACATCACGCAATACAGCAACCACTGCTGAATTCCTATTACTCTGGTTCAGTTCAATTTTGTATCATTTCTAATACTGTTTTTTCTATTACCATTTTGTATTCTGTAAAAAATAAAAGAAGGGGCCCAGCAGGATGGCTCAGTAGTCTAAAGTGCCCGCTTAGGAAAGCTTAGGCAGCTGCAGGGAGGACCATGGTTCGATTCCCAGCACCACATGCTGTGCCAGCCCTGCCCTCAGAGCAGGCTGAGCCAGCCACAAAAATAAATAAATAAACAAAAAGTTTTACAAAAATAAAAAAATTTAAAAAAAAATAAAAGGAGTACATTAATGATTGAACTCCGTGAAATCTTCAGCTCCCCTAAGAAACGCACACACACACACACACACACACACACACACACACGAGTGGTAAAATGAAGAAACTGATCACAGAATTTTTTTATGATAGCTCTACACTAGTTTCCTAAATATGAGCATCTGCAGTGACTACAAATGTCCAACCCATCATTCTTTCGCCCAGTGAGAGTCTGAATTATTAGTAATGCAGCCCATATATCTTCACTTCATGCTTTCTCTTTTACATTTTTAACCTATTCATAATTTGTAAAATAGTTGTGTGTTCTACGCATCACTTTACACAATCTTCAATCCATATTGAGATAAGTATGGTATACATAAACACAAAAATGAGTGGACATATAAATGGATAAGAAGTCATGTGTGGTGGCGCACACCTATAATCCCAGCACTTGGGAGGCTGAGGCAGGAGGAACAGTGCGAGTTTGAGGCCAGCCTGGGCTACAGAAGTGAGCTCAAGGCCAGCCTGAACTGCATAGTGAGACCCTGTCTCAAAAACACACACACACACACACACACAAAAAAGTTAAAGAGCTGCTATGGTTTCAGTAGGAGGTGAGGTGTCCCCCAGACTCATGCAGTGAAGGCGCTACCCTCCGCAATGATGGACCGCTGATGAGCTGTGCCACGAGAAGGCGGGGCCCTGTTGGAGGAAGTGGGTCTGGGCGGTGTGGATGAGAAGCGCATGCGCTGTTCTCAGCACCCCTCCTTTCTCTCTGGCTTTTCTGCTTTCTCTGCTCTCTAGCCGCCAGGAAGTGGCAGCTTTCCTCTGCCATGACCTTCTCCCGTGGGCTTTGTATCTTGGGGCCGGCCACGCCAGGGACTGAAACCATGAACCCAAATCAAACTTTCTCTTTTAAGTTGTATGCATCAAGAATTTTGTCTCAGAAGCAAACAATAAATAAAAGGAAGTAAATTTTTTTAAATGTGGAGAATAAATGGACATAGTCAAAGAAGCAGCCTAGCAACTACCTCTTTTAGATGAGCACAGAGGAGGTGATTAATGAGCATAGGTTCACAGAATGGCTGGAGTTTGGAATGCTTTTCAACTTAGATAGCTATAACAAAATGTTACTTGACCATTCACTTGAGAGCAAATCAGGCAGATTATTCCAGAGTCTTTGAGTTAGATAAGACTTGGGGACTATTCCTATGAGTGATCTGGGAATACAAGAGTTTTTCTTTCTTGGCGTAAATCTGGTATTTGAACATCTGAATTCCCAAAACACCAAGAGAGGCAGATCTCATTTCTCACTCATTCACTGAGTCCCTGCATGTTTGCAGGTCCAATATTAAGTGTTGGGGATTCAAAGCTTTATTCTTGCCCTCACATGGTTTACAGTCTAGAAGGACAGCTGCTGCTTATGACCACATAATTCCACCTCTCAGAAAATGTGCCAACAAGACTGGCTTAGTGGTATCTGATTTAGCAAAGCATCTTGAGTGCTTCTGAAGGAGGACAAATTAAGCAATACATGAGTAGGAACATGTTCTTCTGGGTGCAGTGGTGTGGGATGTGCTTCCCATAAGAATAGACCCCAGCCACCGGCACTTTGGGGAGTCTCTGTTTTCAGTCAAGAACTTGTGAGATGAAAAGGCAGAGAAACTCATCACCTGTGGTTCTGCTTTGGTCCACACAGGCTACTTTTCTAAGGCTGTGTGCACAAAGTCAAGTTCACTTGGAAGAAGTGGAGACAAGGTCAACTTCTGATGCTGTATCAGTGTAGATCAGACAGCCTTGTGGTTTGAGCACATGTCATCAATTGGCTACTCTCTCAATATGATTATGAATATTCATCTCACATAATTAATAAATGATATTTTATGAGCATTAACAAATCATACATTTGACAAATATTCAGTGGAAGTATTTTATGAGTGCCTAGATTATGCAGACATGGATCTGAACACAGAAGGAATAAAAGCCATGACGGTATGCTGCTTAGATCTCTCTTCAAGGAAGAGCCTGTCATTTAGCTGCAAGAAAGGCAGTCACCCAATAGCTTCTAGCTATTGGTCCTCTGGGTTCACCTCAGCTTCCAACGAATGCCAGGCCCTTCCTCAGAAGTCTACAGTTAACAGCCAAGTCTTGGCTACTTTTTTGCATGATGCTGTGCTCTACCAATGGGCAAGCTTTGTACTGGAACTTCCTGTTGAGTTGGCTGATACTTTATCAGCTGAACATCATATTCTGAGGCTCTCTCTTCCTATTCCTGCTTCCTCCCCCTTCTTCATTTCATAAGTGTCAGATATGCATCATGATTAAGGGCTTTTCCTTGCCAACCCTGCTGCCTCACATTTCCCAAGCTGCCCTCTATGCTGACTCCCAATGGTCCCTGACTTCAAGTATTCATAGCATCCCCCTCAGTATTGGTAAAACCTAGTGATTCGCTTCGAACAAATAGAAGCCAACAAAAGCAACGTGATGTCACTTCTAAATTTAGGCTACAAATACCATGACTGTTCTTACTGACACCCTCTTAGTCTACCTCCCACTCACTCACTCTGATAAAGCAGGCTGCTGTTCTGGGAACAGTCCCACAGAGCAGCCCACCTGGCAAGATACCAAAGGTGGCTTTAGGCAACAGCTAGTGATAAACTGAGGCCCTCAACTCAAAGCCTCAAGGAAGTGAAACCAACTAACAATCTTCTAAATAATCTAGAAACAGTACATTCTCTGGGTTAGACTTTAGATGAGACCAGAACTTCAGCTGCTTTGATTGTAGACTTGGTGACACCACGAGAAAAAGATACCAGTTAATGTTTGCCCCTGTTTTGAGTGACAGAAACAATAGGGAAATTTCTTACCAGTAATAGCTAAATAATGTGTTCCTCTTCTTTCTTTCTTGGCTATTGCTTCCAAGAACTCTTCTAACTTTATTGTAGCCTCTGCCTTTAGCAGGATCCAACTGACACAGGAGCTGTCCAATAAGGTGTGTGGGAGGCAAGTCAAGTTAGGCATAGAGAGCAGGTTGGATGCAGAGCAAGAGCTATCAGTGCTTCAGGGCTTGCAGTTGTTGAGAGGAGAATAGATCAGGGGTGAGCTTTTTGCACTCTGGAAGGAGAGCCAGCTGAAAAGACTAAAGTGCAACCTGAGAGCTTTCTTCTCTAGGATATCTTATTGCTGTCTTCCCCACTTCGCTCTACCTTCCTCAGTTCATTTACAAGAGTCTTCACCATGGCAAAAAAAAATCATGTCAAGTTTCAGGAAGGGTTTTCTGGATCAGAAAATAAATTTCTCTTTACAGTATTGTAAATTAGAGACATAGTACAGCATTCTGCCAAAGTGGTATGTCCCTGGGCTCACTGTAGAAAGCCCTGGCAAAGCTGGGAGAGACGCTGCTCCTTCCTTCTGATGTGGCCCTTGCTGCACTATTGAGAGACCTTTTGGCTTTTGTCTTAACCAAGGAAGTTCATATTTGTCATCTCATGGAAAAGTTATTGGACTTTTAGTGAATTAATTTTAATCTATTGCTTTTGGTGCAACCCATGGTGAGAATATATGCATTAAGACATATTTGAAGTTGTGGGGAACCAAGAGGCCCTAAGTCAAGTTATAAAGATGGTTAGCTTGAACAAAGACCTTGACCCAGGGACCAACCTGGGTTTATTAACTTGTGAGGAAGGGAGTGGCTTGAAGATGAGTGACAATGAGAGTGGCGGGAAGTAGGTGAGTGCTGTCAGCTAGGCCAGGCAGGAGGCCTGAAATCACCTCTACAGTATGCGGAGAGGAGGATATGCAGAAAGAGTGATCTGTATAACACAATTTAGGTAGTATGTGATGTTTTAGGGTTCATGCTTCAACTCTGGTGTGTAATCTTTTATGCCCTGCGAAGTCATAGCCTCTTATCTTGAGGCTGGATCTCAGCAGGCAGCTTGGAACATGGCTCTCCATCCTGCCTCACCCTGCCTCACACATGTTTTATTTGGGAGCTAAAGGAGAGGGGGTCATCTTATGAGGGCAGAAATACTGCCCTGTTGTCTTGCTTCAAATACTACTCGTCAGCACCTTGGCTAGTCCAATTTGCTGTGCTTAAGGCAAATTAAAGGAAGAAGAACAAGTCCTAGCCACTATGTACATATTAATACATAGAAATAGGATCAGCTTCAGCCAAAATGCAAACAAATATGCTCCTCCTTCAAGGAGAGTCTCCCAGGTGATCTTCATAACACAGCATATAAGGTTCCTGGCTTGTCAACCTCCCTAAGCTCCGAGAGATCCTTGTGGACACAGGTGGTGTCTTAGGCCTTGTTGATCTGTTACTGTTTCACAAGGTTAGTGGGTTAGGATGGCTTGTGAGGATGTATGAAATCAGCTAAGCAGGAAGTATGATAAACATAATTAAGGAGTGTCTAAGTAACTTCTGCAAATGTTCCCATTTTACGCTTGTAAGTTTATAAGATAGGTAGGTACCCCTGCTTCCCATCTCACAGTGAGAAGACCACACATGATGTTGTAACTTGCCAGGGGCAGAGATGGAACTCAAGTTCAAGCTGTTGGGACTCTGAGCTGTCACTCAGCATAAAGACTAAACTAGCTGAAGTCCCCTGGCCTTCCGCCCAGAGTTCAAGTCTGCCACTTGTGCTCAGGAGCTGCAGCTCCTGGCAGCAGAATCTATCATTCTTCTTCGTCTAGCCACAGGGAAAGGCAGGATTGTTCAGGTCTCTTCTTACAGAGACCACTGCGGAGCCTGACAAACACCCCTGTGCATGACCTTGGAGCTCAGCTTCTTTGGAGGCCGGGGCTGACCTGGAAGCAATAGCAGTATTCTAACCATTTCCCATCCAGTTTGTTGAATTTTTGGTTGGTTTCAGTGTTGTGCAAACATGGACATTGCCTGGCTTTCAAATTTGGCCACAAATATTTGTTGGAAGGTGAGAAGCTGAGTCAAGCAGAACACTGCTCATCTCTTGGGGGTCATTTATCTCTAACCACCTCCCCCCACTTTCAGTGGGCAAAGTTCCCAATTGTCCTGGGGAAACAGCTTCAGCGAACTGATTTTTCCCGTTCAACACAGTATGATACACAGGATGCCGCAATAGCTCTTGAAGTGTCAGGATGAGCGTATTCCCCTTGTCACATGGACTCTTCACGCTGGGTGAACATCTGGCAGTCACCATCCAGTCATGTTACAGTGACAGGCAGATAGTTGCACAATTATTAAGCAAAATTGAGTTAGCTGCATCGTTTTCAGAATTAGAAAATACATGACAAAGTCCATGAAAAGCCTCCTTTATTGGTTAAATGTACTTTAAAAAATGGTTTAGAGCATTAATTTTCTACACAGAGCTTTGGAATACACTACTTTGGTCAAAATCTTTATTATGTTCCCAATTTACAATAGAGCCAAAAGAAAACTGATGATAGAAGCCAAACTTTCATTCGTTTTGTTTTCATTTTCTGTGCTGAGACTTGAACTCAGAGCCCTGTGCATGCTAGATTTGCCATGGAGTGACATCCTCAGGACTTGTTTCATTTTTCAAACTTTACTCTTTAGACAAGGTCTTGCTTAATTGCTAGGTTGCCCTGGGCTGGGCTCCAGGATGTCCCCCCCCCACCCGCTACCCCTCTCCCCCGCCACTCCGAGCTAGCAGGATGACAGGCAGCACCACCACACCCAGCACTTCCATCATCTCAACCCTTCTGTCACTGTGAAGGCCTGGAGAGCACAAAAGCAAAGGGAAGGAAGGCCACACGCTGCTGTAACAGAGCACCGCTAGTCAGTGCTCTGAGTGAGGCAAAGGACAAGGTCTGCACATCAGCAACTTAATTTTTTGCTTGTTTTGGAAAAGCCAGTGTGTGATCGGGAGGCACAGACATCACCTGTGTGTGACAGAAATGCAGAGCCTTGGGCCCTTTCCAGACCTATGGGACTGGCTTACAAGATGCCCAGCTGATTGCAGTGCCCACTGAAGTCTGGCAAACTGCCCTAGCTCCACTCTGGCCTGTAACTAGCTGCGCCTGTCTCTTGTTTTCTAGTATCTTTAAAATTAATATTTTTGCCTAAAGCAGTTTATTTTGAAATGGGATCTCCAAAACGCTAGTATCATAAGATGCTCTTTGGAAAAAAGCATTCTGTGGTCAGACATGTTTAACCGAGCACACCATTAATTAACACAAATTAGCTCATTAAAGGCTCTGAGAAGTCCTGTGGTAATGGAACATTTTAACTGGCATCAGTGTATTTGACCCCTAAACTATTCTTTCACTCAAAGTTGGATATTATCCTGCAGAGTTAGTGTTTCCATGGTTTTCAGACCTCTCTTAACCTCTGCAAACCCTATAAACTAAACATTCTGCTTAAATTTTTGAAGACTTTGTATTGCAACAGATTGTACCTCTCAGCAATTATTGATCAAATCTAAATGTCTCCCTTTTCAGTTATGGGAACCTTTAAAAGGTTTGGCCTAGAAACCTAGGTCCAAAGTAAAATAAATAAATAAATAAATAAATAAATACATAAATAAATAAATCAGAGTGACCTATCGTCACTGTTTGCCTGGACATGTTCTTGATTTTGATCAAATGGAAAGATAGAAAATGAGGAGGAGCAGAGTTTGCCTGCATCAGCCATGTTTCTCTGTTTCAGTGAATGGGTGCATCCCATTCAGTCAACCTGATGCAAACAAAATCCCAAGCTTAAAACAGAGATTCGTCATACTGTTAAAGAAAAAAAAAAAAAAAAAAGATCTGCTCTTGAGGAACCATTATTCAAGCTAAATACAAAAAATGTATTTTCGTGTCTTTCCCCAATTTTGGAGGAAGTGTATCCTATCCCTATAACATCCAGATTACTTGAGTTTTCAGATATGGGCATTTGGTGCAGCAAATACTAGCGTCACCCCACCCTGACCATATTTCTCTCTGGAGCTATTACATAACCTTATATTGGATGACAAGATTTGTGTATTTACAGGCACTTTCTAGCTCAGAGATTTCATGTTCCAGCAAGGGTTCAACCTCTATGAAGTACACTTCTTTGTTAAAGACTTGTGGGCAGTTCCTGAGTCCCCCCTCTGTCCCTTGTAATCCTAAATTCCAGCCTCACTTCACTGTGCACTTTTATAATTTCAGTTAAACAGAAAATTTAAAAGACACCATTGTGAGCAAAATTGGATGCTGATTTATTTATTATTTTTGCAAATCAAAAACAAGTAAAAGCATCCTTTAAATAACAATATTTTCTGATGTTAATGTTGAATTAATCCAAGAAATGAATATGTATTGATGGTATTCTTTTGGGTTTTGAAAATCCTTACAATCACATAATTAAACGAGTGCCTTTAGAAATACTGATAAAAGCCCACTGCCATTCAAATATCTATACAAGACAATGGCCCTAAGCTGTGGGCTTGGGAGATTAGTTTGGCCACGAGCCAGTGTTTATCACAATATTTCCATCTCAGCTGATAAAATTTAATCATTCTTATTTAAATAGAAATCAGAATTAATGCAGGTTTTAAAGAGAAGGAATAATAAACGCATCGCACTATCTTTATTTCAGAGCTCCTGGCATATATTGTCTATTCAGAATGGAAATGCTAGTGCTTGTTGTGTTGTTTTTTCACCATACACTTTCATTCCAAAGTCCTCAAAAATAATGAGCTATTGCTGCTCGAATATTTATTTCTTTGGCTCTGCGTTAAGTAAAATGATTTCTACTCTTTTCTCCAGTGGGACAGGCAGAGCTTTGAGTGTGACATTAACAACTTGAACAGGGGTCAGCAGGGGGTGAGCACCATGAAGAGCGTTGCCCAGCTTGAGGACCCAGTGTGGACCCTTCCGTTCCCATCCTCCAGCAGGGTTCCCCAGAGAGGTGGGAAGGCAGCAGCTGTGGACTTGGAGAGCTGTTGCTTGGGGAGCAGAAGCAGCATGTGCTGCTGGCTGGGCCAAATCGAGTTCAGTCTGCCTCTGGAACTGTCAGGCCCTGCAGGCTCCGGGAAGCACCGGGACTCCAAGGAAACTTTCTTCTCTCCTTAAGCCATCATGTCCGTTATTCATTTTTGGGAGGTAAGGAAGTGCAGACCAGGGAGCAGAAGTGACTTGGTTGAGGTCAGCCACGGAATTAGAGGCAAGGCCAGGCAGGACACAAATCAGATCCGCAGGACCCAGCCTAGTGTTCTGTTGATTTTGTGAGTTTGGAAACTCAGGCTACGACTGGGCACCACTGTTGATTCTGTCTCCTCAGGACGTTTTTGGTTAATATCTCAAGTGGTTTAATACCAAACCAAATCCATTCCAACTGAAATATCTCCCCATCACAAAGCCAGCCCACCAACCAGCTAAAGGATTTACATTACGCCTTTGATTGGGTAAAGAGATGTAGCGTCCATTTTATTTCTTTTCCATCTTTAAAAATATTTTAAAATTTAAATATATCTTATGTTTAAATGTTTTTTTAAATGGCCATAATGTCACTGCTTCCATAAGTACTAACATTCACAAAACTAACGAATAATTACAACAGGTAAAATATCTTGACCACTGGTTACTGTGATGAGCTCTTTCACCTCCTTCGATTATATGAGGTTGGTTCTGTTTTTAATCTCCATTTACAAATGAAGAAACAAGAGGGACAAAGAGGTCACGCAATTCACCAAAGGTTCCCTTGCCACCCAGTGACAGAGCCAGAGCCTAAAGAAAGTAGTTTGGCTATGGGGCTCAGGCTCTTACCTAGGGCCCTGGACAGCCTTGAAAACGTTGATTCTCAGCTTAGGCAGTGTGACAGACTTACCTTTTATGTTTATTTCATTCCCAAACTTTACTATGTGTAGCATTGTTTCCATGGTAATGTAATGTCTTCTAACTAGAAACTGGGCCCCATTATTTTGTTCCAACAGCCACTTTGGAATTCATTGGATTCTATTGCTTTTGACTTTGTTACAAATTTGAGTTTGGGTTAAGAATGTATCAGACTTCAAAACATCTGGTTATGCCATTTATGAACCTTCCCGTGACTTCACAACCCTTTAAGACTTCCTGTCAAATTCAGACATTCTCCCATCACCACATTCTTAAAAATGTTTTCAAAACCAGGAAAACAATGTTTTTCAGTCATGAAAATGAACAGAAGCCCCACTGGTCTGGTATCAATGACACTAAGATGTTTCACATGAGAAAAGTCTCAAGATAGTTAATCTTTAGATCTTAAAAGGGCTGGAAATTTTTTTCTGAATAACTTTTCAATACCCACATATGCCTTTCTGTTTAGCCATTTCTTGAAAACAGAGCTATATTTATAATCACTAATAATATCCTATCTGTGTTATAGAATAATACTGAAAAATTGCTCTCTTAGAATGTAGAAATTTAAGAAAAACTGCCCCTCTGCAATGAGAGAATTCCTTTAACTGCTTAATATCGTGAGATTTGAATGTTAAAGCATAACCAGTGCTTACTCTATGACAGAGCAATAGTTTGAGTACATAAGAAGTGTAACTGGAAAACTGGGTGGATGTTTATGTTTTCAAAAATTTATAATAGAAGACATGTTGTCATTGCTTCCCCTCAAAATATTTCATCTCATTTCAAACATTCTTACCACTCTTACCACTTTCTAAAGCAGCTCTGGACATTTTCTTGTTTTGTGCTGTCATGGCAGCCTTGAGGTCCTCAGTCAGCTGAAAGACTTCAAGGTCATTTTGACTTTGGGGAACAGTGAGAGATCACCATGCCAATCTGGTGAGTAAGGTGTGCAAGGACACATGGAGGCAACAAGCCTCCCTTTGCCTTGGATGCCACTAGCAGGGGCATTCACTGTGAGTTTGACCATGCCTCACAGAGATACAGAAGAAGACTTTCAGAACTGCTTCAGAAAGTGGCAAGAATGAGGAGTTAGGTGTGGATGAAGCAAGAGGAGTATTTGGGAAGGGAATCCTTGGCAGTGCCTATTTACTGCAGTGCCTTTTTAACATTTGAATACTTACTACACTATAATTTAATCACCTTTTGTACCCTGCTTGTACTTCACAAGTACAGTTGACTGATAGGAACATGGTAGAGGGCTGGTAAGCCATTACTGTGTGTCCTATTCATACTTTTTGTCACAGCTGACTATATCCAGGGGTTATAGAACATGGTAGCTAAAGGGAACAGGGTAGCTCAGTTGACCTGTGCCTTGGTCCAAGGAACCATGGTGAAATTACTGTCATACCTTGGCCAACTGAATCTTAACAAGCTATCTTGGGAATCCCAGGCTACTGGGTGACATTGCCACCTCCCTACTTAGGCACATTTCATGGTATCCAAAATTTCGCAGTTGCTGCCACAGTGAATACCTTGGGGGTGCATGCGGGCAGGTCTCTGTGCACAAAGGTAACACTTTCTCAGGACACGTATGTAGTTGTAAAACCATAAGGCACTCTCAAGTTTATTTCACATTGCTAAATGGCTCTCTAAAGTGATCATGCCATTGACATTTTCATCAGCAGTGCATAAGGGTCCCCATTTCCTAGTACGTGTAGCGACATTTGGTTTTACTTATCTCTTTGAATGCTTCCCTTAGCTCGTGTGTTTTATTTAGTCTTTGGTCAAATCAATGTTTTTAAGGTAATACTTCAACTTTCCTTTATTTCTGTTGGACAGTGACTTACAAGTATGTCAGGACTCAGAGGTCTCATAAACAAAGAAGTTACATGTTGGATGACATCAGAAGCTGTTCCACTAGTTAGATGCTTGAAAGATAATGTTGGTGCATACTGGACACTGTGACGAACACACAAGAGTGTTTTATTTTTCAATCCTGGAGCTTAAATCCACATGCTAGGCAAGTGCTCTAGCTCTGAGCTACACTCCCAAGTACAGGTGTTTAGATTTCTTGAAGATCCATTTAGGAGCTTTCTAAACACAAGGAAGAGAAAAGCCCTGCCACAGGGCTCCCACGGCTGTGAGCCTCCCTCTCCCCAGCCACATCTCAGGGCTGATACTAATACTCACTGGGCTGGAGTTCATCAGCTGGCCCCATTTACCCTATACTGCTTGCATACATGTTATAGAGAGCCAGCTCTCCTCATTTCTACTGTGGGTGCTACCGGGTGCCCTGGTAGGACCTTCCTGTGTGTCTCACCACTGTCATACTCATGGGTGCCACCCTCCACTGCCATTGTCTGGCTTCCCCAGAGAGACCCTTGGATTCTGAACTTTGAGGAACCACATTTCCTCACCATCTCTTCTTTCCAGCCCCTCTTCATCCTCCACCAGGCACCTGACCTTCCTCTTCCCAGATGTTTTCACCTCTGAAGCATTTCCTTTTTCCTATTTCTTCATGTTTCTCTGATCTCTCAGTCTGTAGTCACTAACAAGTAACTGGTTGCGCTCCTAACCTGCCCTCTATGGCTGTGTGATTATTGGAGAGTTACTTCTCCTCTCTAGTCCTCAGGAGCACATTTAAATAGCGAGAGGACATAGTTGGATCAGCCATTCCATATTCAAAGGCAGGGTTTAGAAACAGCAACAGCAACAGCAACAAGAAAAGTATAGATGCATTTTGCTTATATGCTAATGCTAAGACTACACTTTCCTACAGACACATGTTTGCTTTTTATATTGCTTCCTCAGTCTAGGTTTGTTTTCCTGCTAAGGACTGAGGAGGATGAGCAGTTGTGATGTACCTCTGGCAGATGACACCAGGTTCCAGACTGGCAGTCACAGCAAGCAGTGGGGGCTGGGCTAGGCAACAGAGTGCAAGCTCTGACCAGGGAAACTTACTGTTACACAGCCCAGGCCCCCATGACCCCAGCAAAATTTGGAAATTTGGATTTTTAATACAAAGTCTCCCAATACTTCATTTTACTAAGAATTAACATCTAATTTAACTCTAAAATTTAAAATATAATCATTTTATTAATTAGCACAGTGCATTCCTAACAACAACAAAAGCCTCCAGGCTGCGTCTGACCCATGGGACACCAGCCTGCCGCTTCAGTGAGTAGCTCAGCTCTTTCCGATCCTGTCCCCAACCCTGTATTTTCCATGCACATGCATCTGACTCATCCAAGCCTGGCAATCATTTCGTGTCCTGCTTTGCAGCTTCTACAATGGCTTCATCTCATCACCCAGACTGGGTGCCCCCACATGGCAGCCTGGATTGAGCTCTAGAGAGGCTAGAGGACCCAGCCCTTACCCCAGAAAGAGGAGATGGGAAAGTGCGAAATGGACCCCAGGCAGTACAGAGAAGCCAAGAGCCTGGAGCAGGTGCAGCTTAACCTCCTTGGGGCTTCTTCAAGCTCTACAATTTCCCTCTGTTCTGCACCTGCCAAGTTCAACAGCACTGTCCCCTCCCTAGACCACCACAGAAGGCACCTGGCTGTACTCTCTCCAGTTCTCTGGTCTCCCCCAAGCCTTTGAGTCACTACAGCCAGAGTTTTTTTAATGGGCTATTATGGCCTACTCTAAACCTTTTTAAAATCAAAGGATGAGCTAACTTTCTCACAGAGCCTAAGAAGACCTGCTATGTAGGCGCCCTCTCACCCTCCCCCTGCCTCCCCCATCTCTTGCCCTTCAGTTTCCAGGTATACTATGCTTTCCTTCATCCTGGGGCCTTTGTAGGTCCTACTCCTTCTGTTTAGACTCTGCCTTTACAATCCTTCTCTTTCAGATGTCAACATGGGTCTCAGTTCCTTGGGGATGCCATTCCCAAGCCTCCAGGCTGGATCAGAATCCCTCATGATTTCTGAGACTCCCAGCAAGAAATCTGCTTTCTTCACCAAAAGACTTTTAGCAGGTTTTACAATACTTGGCATAGAATAATCCCTCAATAAGTGTGTGTCCAATGGATGAACAAAGAGAGAATAAAGAACTATAAAAGGCTATGGCTTTTAACAGCACCTGCTAGGTTCCTTTGTCTTAAAAATATGTTCTCACCTGACTCCTCCATTGGAAATGAGACCTCCAATTTTACAGTGAGAAATATTTTTAAAATGCAAATCTTCTGAAAGAGTGCCCTTCTGTATGGCAGGCTCAAACTATGTTGTGAAAGTTCAACCGCATTGGGCTTGGGGGCCAGCACAGCCTGAACCACCAGGATAGAACTTGGGTGCTTGCGTTTGTCAGGCAGGCATTTAGACCTCTGATCTATCTTCCCAGCCCAGGTTCAAGCTTTTAAGATTTTTGTTATAATAAAATACACATTCGTATTAGTTTGTTCAATGAAATTCTGTATCACTTGTCATTTTTCTGTTTTAATACTATGTTGTATTCTCTTTATAAAACAAACAAACAAACAAACAAAAATACACATTGCCACTAAGCCCTGTCAAGGCACTTCCTTTCAATTCTAAAACACTTGCCCTATCATTGTTGTTACTTTCTGAAGCAACACCTGGAAGTCTCTTCCGTGAATGTTTTTCCAGGAGCTAATCAAGAATATGTTGAACGCTGCTGCCCAGTGCCATCCGAGAGAAAGGCGGGCCCACCAAGGCATTATGGTCTGTCCTCATTGGCCCTACTCAGCAGATCTGGTGCTCTCACTATTGGATCTTCACCAGAGTCAAAATGACCATGAAAAGGCAGACATTTTTAATCAGCTGAGTACATAGATTGCCACAGAACACAACTATATAAAGTCTTCATGAAATAAGACTTCCAGAACTGCTTCAGAAAAGCAGTGAGATAAATGTGTTTGAAATAAAGGGCAGTATTTTGAGGGAGATAAGTATCAGTGTGTCTTTTACTATAATCAACTGTGTATTATAAACATGTACCAATAAAATGAATATATCAATGAATGAGCTCCTTGAAATCTTCAAATCCACCAATACACACACACACACACACACACACACACACACACACTCCTTGCATTGGAGTCCATGAGCAGATCCCAGCCACACAGCAGAGAAGAAAGAAGAATAAATAAATGACCACTAGGACCTGGGCAGTACATCTGAATCAAGGGGTACAGACAGCAGCAAACCTGAAAGGAGAACCTCCACTTCCTATTACTGTGACTCTCAGGAGCACACGCTGCCTAATACTCAATGCTGAATATAGAATCTGGAACACTGTGTTATTTGATAAGTTCCTGATCATTATGATCATAGTAATAATAATACTTCCATAGCTCTAATTCTGTTGCATCCTGGTGCAAGCTTACTTATTTTATAGGTGAGGAACTAAGGGAACCAAGAAAGAAGGTAACCAAGAAGGACCTGTAGGAATTGAGCAGGTGACAAAGGTGATAAAGGTGGTATCCAAACCAGAGCAATGAATGTCAAGATTTGCTCAATTCCACCTCTTAAATCTGAAGATCATTAAGTGCATGCTTGTATCCTGCAAATCTGCAAGCATGTGTTATAAGCACAGCCTCTCTGTGTGAGGATCCAGAGGCAAAAATAGTAATCCTTCTCCCTTGAGAGCAGTTTAGAAAGTCCTGCCTTGATGGTCCAATGACCCTGTTCACAGAGGAGGACACCCAAGGGCCAGGGAGCGCTCATGCCTCTTGCAAGTTTCACAATTAGAAACAGGATGACTTTGAATTTGGGCCTGGAGGCTTTGCTACAGGCCTAGTGTTATTTCTACTCTAATGTGCTCACTTAAAATACCCAAGATCAAACACACAGACATATGATAGAAAAGTACCAAGAAAGAAATGTTCTGTGCTTTTGTAGAACGTATGGCATTTTGTAGGTACCTACTTGTTGTAATTAGATGACAGACTAAGTATTACCATGCTCATTAAACTTATTTTCTACAGGAGCTTTCCTAGGGGAAGGGAGGCATTCAATGTGTCACCTTGACAGGCCAATAAGAAGTCCAAATAGCTGACACACATTGTTTTTGATGTGTTTGTGAGGAGGTTTCCACAATAGTCAAGCACTGATATCAGTGTACTTAATAAAGAACATTGTCCTCACTTTAACTATCTAGTACTCTGTTGATGGTTTATATAGAATAATATGGTAGAAGGTTGGATTCACCCTCTCTGCTTAAGCTGAGATATCCACCTCCTGCCCGGAGACACTGAGGTCCCCAAGTCCCTGGCCTTTGGACCCAGATGGGGCCTACACCATGGGCACCTTGGTTCTCAGGTCCAGACTGGGTGTCCTGGTCATCATTCTTCAGTTTGCAAACAGCTACCATGTCACATGAGCCAGTTCTCATACTAGATCTTTTCTATATATCTGCTGGGCCTATCTCTCTAGAGATCCTTGGGTCACAGGGAAGGTGCTTCCAAAGAGCAAATAAATTACATCTCATGAAATGCATAGCTAACCTGGCTCTGCTTTCCATTTAGAAGCAAGTCAAGATCTTTTCCTCCTATTTTGCAGAAAGCCTTATTTCTCAAATGTATGAAAAAAAATTCTGGGTCCATATTTTGCCCCCTTTATGGATTGCCAATTGCACTATCCTTTTGTAATGAACTCTCATTAAAAAACAGCCAGTTAGTGACATCGATAAGTTTATCCTTCAGAGAAGGGGAACGTGCTGGGGCTATAATGATGAGGTCTTGTGGTGTTCTTAAGGCATTGATTAACCCTCACCTGCCAGAAATCATTAGCAAATAGATGGCCATTTTCTGATAGTTTTGAAAGGCAGATAAATTCTAGTAAATAATCAGTAGCTGCCTTCCCTGAGAGAAAGCCAGATTAGAATAGCTCTGAAGCACTACATTGGTTTATTTTTTAGTGGGAGTATTTAGGGAGGAATGGAAATTGCATTCCAAGCATCTAATTATAGGATAAGCGCGCCTACTTAACCAGGCAGCAAGCATGTCAGCTCTGCACAAAGCTATCAAGTTCTATATATTTTCTGTTCTCTGGGTAATTAACAGGATAAAAATATTACTGTCAGATTCGAGAAGAAAATTAACACATTATCTTAATTGTCTTTTCTACTCAGGTACCAGACATTACCATTTCAAAAAGGACTTGTCTAATACACTGGAATTTTCAACTGCAATTCCTAAAGATGTCGTTAATCCTTTTCCAAACTTTGATCTGCTGTTGTGATACCTTTGGACCCTGACTTCTCTGTTTCACTTTTGAACTGTTTAAAAATGGTTGTGAAGGGTGCCAGCATGTGTTGGAGACAAGATGTACTTACTGCCTTACCAGAGCCAACTACAAAATTTTCAGGAACTTTGTACACTGGATTAGGCCAAGCTATTATTAAAATGTAAATTTTGTAAACTTACATTCAAAAAGATGCTATCAAGCAAAACCCATCATTTTTCTGGATAGTTTGCTACATTTACTATTAGTTATGTTCTTAGAGTCATAACTGTTATACCTCTGCCGCAAATAGTATAGCATGGGAAATTAGTATTTGTCTGTTCTGGCTCTGCATTCAGGGATTATGTTGGTAGCAGAAATCCACCATGGTGGAGTATTTGTGCCATGGAAAATGGCAAAACTATAAACCAAGGATGTATTAATTATCTAGATCAGAATTTCCTACTCTGGTTTCTATTCAGATCATGTAAGTCTTTCGCCTTAGATCAGGAGCTGGCGAACTATGGCTTACCTAATGGAATGGATACCTATGCAGAAATGAAGCTTACGGAAATGTTTCCTTCATCTTGTATCTGGCTGCTTTGGTGCCACAATGGCGGAACTAACTAGTCCCTCGAGGGAATCTGTGTTCTTTCAGTCTCAAATATTTAGTGTCTATTTTTTATTTACAGAAATTTTTCTGACCTCTACTATAGATTAAGAAACAATAATGCTGAAGATACATCTCAAATGCATAAGTCTCCTGTGTGCAACTGTTATACTTGTGGCTAGCTTGTGCGGCTGAGGAAGCCAGGATTATGTTTTTAGACATGCTAGCATCAAGGAGTTTAAAGGAATGTTACCAAATCAGTCAGCTTTGCTTTCTTTTGTCTTTATCATGCTATTAATCTTTGGTTAACATCCTAGCTCTAGTCTAGTTACGCATTAAAAGAACATGACTTTCACTGTAGTCACAGAGGCAAATGCCTTGTGTTGTGTTAGCATGCCACCACCATGTGTTCATATACTAACCAATCATAGTTTCAGTGAAGCGCTTGATTGATGAGGCCTAAAATGGGCTCATTGCTGGGACTGAGGTCAGGATAATCATGGGTCCCCCGAATTCCCTAATTGGAGTATGACTTTAAAAGGCTCTGTATGCCAGAGTCTTAACTGTCGGTTAAGCTCTTGCTTGTGGAAAAGGCCCTAATCTCTTTCCGTCTATCGATAGATAGCTTACTGGATCTTTTTCTCTAGAGATCCCTGACATATAGGGTAGGTGTAACTGGACATTTGGAGGCTCATTGGAAAGGGAGAATTCCAGTGCCTTTCCTGACCTCCTTGCTGGGAAAGATCCCCAGGGCATCTGCATATGCATGAAGGCATGGTAAGTGCTACTTTAGGCCAAACCTCTCACTCTTCATGAAAACCATGCTCAGAAGGTCCAGTGTCTTTTCCAGCATCAGCCAGGCAAAAGGTGAACACAACACCATGAGCTATTCAGGCCTGAGCACAAGCTCTGCATCCTGGCTGTCACTCCAGCCCCCTTGTCCAGGCAAAAGCCTCAAAACAAAACTGCTTGTGGTGCACCCGCTGACCCCTCAGGATGAAGTTGTTTGGAATTTCGCATATGGCAGGACGGAAGTTCTAAAGAAAGCTGAGGAAATGAAGCAGAATTCCCAGCTTTCCAGAAAGACCCTAGCATCAGTGCCCCCTTGCAAGAAAGACAAAGTTAAACTCAAACTCCTCCATGCACACCCAGTAATGGAGAATGTGTGCTCCAGGCATCAGCTGGTCTTATTTTATTCATGCAGGGCTAACAGGGAATCTTATGTATTCTCAGCATCATCATCGCCAGAACAATAATAACAAATAGACATTTTAAAAGTCAGCTGTGCTCTTGCCATTCTTGGAGCTGGCCTGGAAATGCACACGTGCTGGGGCCCTCCCAGAGTCTCTTCCATGTTGACATCAGAACTGACACACGTGGTTAACAGATTTCCTCATGTTTTTCTCTTTGGCTGACCTCTCTCCACTCAATCAGGGCAAAGGCTGTGATCACAGAGGGTGCTGACTGACTGCTTAGAAGGGACGAGCCTTCACAAAAATGCAGGAGTGACGGTTTATAGAAATATCCTGACACACTTTCCTTATCTTCATGTTCCCCCCTCAAAATTCTGTTTTATTTTTCCTTTGAGCTTAAAGGTAATATGTTCTTTGTGGGCATGCACTATCCCAGCATGCCTCAGAGCTCATTCAAGCAGCTTGTTAGTATTTCCTACTTAATTGAATCTCCCTCCCCCATGGAATTCTGCCAAAGGTTTCCAGTCTATCCAATGTCAAAAGACATCTCCCCAAATGACATATTCTTTCCTTTAGTAGAATGACCCTAGGTCTAGATTTAGGCTAACATTATTTTGAGAGATAGGAATACAAAGTTCCAGTTATTTGGCTAATTTTCGTGAACAGACTTCTCTCTCTCATATGTCCAAATTAGTTGGCTAATTTAGGTCTTTTGACTCTAACCTAGAGGGATGTTTGGCTGCTGAAACACAGGAAAATAAATGATGTCATTTCCTTTGGAACAGCATTAAAGTTGGAAAGATTTTAATGCGGGCAATTTTTCCATTGATAACATTTGACTTTCCAGATAGCCTGGAGTGGAAAGAAGATTTTGTTATATTGACAGAAGTGGAATTATGTTTTTAGTCTGTGGTCTCAGAAATCTGTCATGATTGTGTAGTACATACTTCTAAAACCTGCTTCAGCAATGAGAGGAGACTGATAAAATGTCTTCTAGTCATTTGGATAATGCCAGCCGGCAGTGGACTGACCCCAGGCTCTGTCAGCATCCACCCAAGATCTTGTGGGATTCAGGTTGGTCTTGGGGATGGAGTTGGCAGTGACATCGTTCCTGTATCAGCCCTCCTCAGGGTGAACTCTCCACTTTGCCTCCATCCTAGCCTCTCTTTTCTTCCCAGTTATAGCAAGCAGTTGCTTCCCAGGAGCGCCATGGCCCCTGCCTCCAGGGGACCTAGTTATTGAAAGATAACTCTGGAATCCTTTCTTCAGATGTGTTTCCCCAGCATACGGACTCCTTCCAAAAGACCAAGGAAACAGTTTAGACCCTGAGACCTAAGAGATAACAGGTCTCACTGCCAGCTGCTTCCGATGACATGCTTGACTGCTCATGTTCCCATCCAAGTTTCTGACGACTGGTGAATATCTCTCAGGTTAGAAGCTATAAAAACAGGTCGCATCAAGAACTCTGCATTGAACTCCTGGTTCTCATTATCCGGCTGTTGGAATTTGAGCAAGTGCAGAGCTTCCCTAAGTCTCCATTTCCCCGTCTATAAAGTGGGAGCCATTGACCACAGCCTGGGTTAAACCCAAACCCAAAAGATGAAGCCATTTCAAGAGAAAATTTTCATTTCACCCCAAATTAGAACTGACTTTTCTTACCTCTGAAATGATTCACATGATTATTCAGTACTAAAATTCAGGAAAAATAATGACCAGTCTTTACAAAACATTTTGTATTCTTTGCCTATGGCATACATAACGCCGCTACATCTCTCTCTTGTAATGATGTCTTGTCTCTGCTCCTGCGAATCCCAGAACACTTCTACAGAGAAAATTTCAACCCTAGTTTTCCCCTTTGTGGGCCAATCTTTTGAACTGCAAATATATGAGCACAGACTATTTATGCATTCAACTTCTCCTGTACATGTTTGTTTGACTGGTAAAATGGAAGGTAAGGGACTATTTACAGATATCTTTGAGAATAATATAAGTACACAAGGGGGCCAGGAATAATAGGTTAACATCACAGAAAATGTAGGCTGGGTATAAGCTTCCCAGCAGTTTGCATGATTCAATTATGAAATAGCATCCCATAGGAAGGGCTTTGATCATTCACACTTGAGATGTTTTCAACTTTGTTGGATTTTTTTACAAAATATTTTAGAGTGATCTTTTCAAAGCCAGGATGATAAGTTGCCACGTATGGGGTCTTTCTATGCGTCAATTTTTTTCCTCTATTTTTCTTCCACTCACTAATTTTTCTGACAAATCATTGCAGAGACATATACCAAGAGATTCATTTAGGATTTTGGAAATGGATCAATATTTTTATGTGTATTTTGTAGTGTGTTATATAATAACCCAGTCCACTGGTTTGACATCTATATAAAGTTAAAATGTTTAAGTTAGGACTTGGGACTCATGTGCAAGCAAACATAACTTGGTTATTATGGGGCTGAGCTTTCTTGAAGACATGAAAACCCTATTTTCATTTTTTCTCTCTATGTTTGGCTAAATATTTTATTTTATTTTGTTTTAGTTTTAGTCTTTATTTATTTGGTACAGGGTCTTGCTAGGCAGCTCAGACTCATAGTGGTCCTCCTGTCTCAGCCTTCCTAATGCTGGGATTATAGACATGTGCCACCACACCGGGTGGCTGCAGTACCAGGGATTGAGCCCAGGTCCTTGTGCTTGCCAGGCAGGTGCTTACACTCCTGAGTTATCTCCCCAGACCTGGTTGACTATTTTCAAGTGAACCAGAACTCAGAGACAGATGTAACAAAAATATGTAACTAAAGAATAGCTCATCAAAACCCCACCGCTGGGAGCTGAGCCTGCGCACCCGCTGCGGGTAAGCCCCTGCGCCCCTCTGCCCCGCCTCTGCGTTCCCGAGACTAACTTCCT